>OMLP01046144.1:25334-36365 GCA_900302685.1 Spondyliosoma cantharus
AAAAAAAAGTGCCTCACCTGCTTCAAGCTGACTTTCAGAGGTGGGTGGTGAGGTTGATGTGGTAGCCATACGGTCCATACTGTTAAGTTTGTTGTGTCATTCTACGTCATTTAATAAATCAATTAATAAGGTTTGATATAAAGTAGGTACTGTACAAATAAACTTTATTTTATTTAAAACCTAAATTTACTGTAATTGCTAACAAGCTTGTACCATTCAGTCACAACAACAACAAAAACAATAATGATAATCATAATCATAACAACAACAACATAGCAGTGCGTAGGAGACGACAAACAATTGGCTAAACTCACACACTTCACAGAGTGGTGGTTGACGGCCGGTTCATCTCACAAAATATGAAAACATAACCTGTGTGTCACTTGACGTGACCGGACCTCTGTGACACCTGTCTGACCCTCTGAGGTGCGCAGCCAATGACCACACGTCACATGACACAGCACCATAAGAGAGAAACATGTTATTGTTTATCTGTTTCTTTATTTTGTTAATATTTGTTATTTTCAGAACACGAAGGGGGGGGCGCCAACGGGCATCAAAAATTATTAGGTTTTTTTTTTTTTCTCCCTCGAGGGTGACTGGCGACGCCCCTCCAGCTGATGGCGCTCTAGGCGACCGCCTATATCGCCTATGCCTAGAGCCGGCCCTGGGCACATGGCTGTAAGGGATCCGTGTTGGGCCAGCCTGTTGGTCACATCTGTTCCAACTCTTTTAAAATAAGTAAGAATAGCAGTAATTTTCTGATTCTTCATAGCTACAGTGCTTTACAAAAGTGTAACTCAGCCAGCTCCTCCAGCAGTAGTGGTAATATAAAATAATACAGTGTGCTCTGGTCATGTTTGGCAAGAAATAGACTATGCAAGTTTAACCAGCAGCAGGTGGTCTTCTCGTTGACTGTAGCTGGTGGTTTGATTACCCAACTGCTAATTCAAGACCTCGGCCACATCGCATTTGGACCGAGCAAGACAGCGATACTCGCCAGAATAATTATGGGCATCCGAAGAATTTGCAGCTACAGTGCGCATTCACGCATAGTAGGCACGGAGTCAGTGACTGCAGCAGTGACATGGAGACTGTTTCCCATCAGTTATTTCTAACTGGGTCACACAGTCACTTTTATCAGAGGCCATCCATGAGACAGAGACAGAGAGAGGGAGAGAGAGAGAGAGAGAGATGGAGCTGTCTGGAGCTGGAGTGGAAAATACCTGCAACTTTCTCCACAACAAAAAAAAAAAAAACCCTTTCCCATTTTTGGACCGGTTTGAAACTCAGTGTGTGTGTGTGTGTGTGTGTGTGTGTGTGTGTGTGTGTGTGTGTGTGGTAAGAGAGCACCTTATATCAAGAAACACGAACACACATGCACCGCCGCTTTTAAAAGCACGTATGATGGACTTACCATGTCCCTGTAAGCTTCTCCACACTCATCCCCCTCCAACACACATTTCTCTCTCTATGTCTGCGAGTGTGTGTGTGTGTGTGTGTGTGTGTGTGTGTGTGTGTCTGGATGTGCACCTATGATGATAGAGCGAACGTGGCTAGAAACTTTGGCCTAAATAACAATGAAAGCACACTCACACATACTCACACACACTCACACACACACACACACACACACAGAAATGCAGACTTTGGTCCCAGCGGTGCAGAGTGCGGAACCAGAGCCCAGTCTGACAGAGGAGCGTCTGAGTGTCTGTGCATTTTGGAAAGGAACACGGCTCCCAGTGCAGTCATATACATGCAGGTATGATATATAAGGCTCTGAGGTTCCCATGGGAGAGCTGCAGGACTGTAGGAGTGGAGAATCTGGGACCAGAGGCACAACTGGTGATTCAGCAGCAACAGCTTAAATAAATAATGAGTTAGGCAAAAACTATACACACGCAGCAAAGAGCGCAGCGTCATTACATCACAAACAAGAATTAAGAAATGTCCCGACAGAGGCCTGGATGTGTGGGGGTCATCACTTTTTGTCTGGGCAGGGGTCACTAACAACATTCACATCTTAGCTATGTACACTTATTTGCTTTATCGCCAATACATAGATTAGAAGATGGACACCTCTCTTCCATCAGTAAGATGAATATCAGCCAGCTACTAAACACTATATTCACACGGTGGCCATGTTCCTTCGCTCCAGGATGGGATGCTTAAACGTCGTACTGCTGTGCTCTGGGGTGCAAATCATATAAACGTAGGAAATCTGACAAATTGTTATCATTTCACCGCTTTAAAGACGGATATTGTAATCCAGAGGGGCATCGGACCGTATTTCAAGGTAAAACACCAGGTTCGATAACCGATTAGCTTCGGCTAATGTTAGCATTCAACCACATTCTAGCCAATGTCGTGAGGGGAACACACAGGATGTATTCAAACGTGTAATGTTAGCTAGGAAGCTGTTGAATGCTGACATCAGCAAACAAGTTATCAAATGTGTTGTATTATCTTCTACATACAGCCAAATGTGCCCCCAGATTTTCAATATCCGTCATCTTTTCAGTTGAAGATCAATTGGGAGGCTGTAAAATGACAGTTTCTCAGATTACCTTTGTTTAAACGACTCCAAACCCTGAACACGGCAGCATTACATTATCCAAGCATTCAAGTTGGAGGAAAATGGCCACCGTGTGAATCTATTCTATCTATTAGCTTAGCTTAGCATAAAGCTTAGAAAGATGGGGGAAACAGCCGCCTGCAGAAGGTGGCAGACATTGTGCACTAAAGTTCTTTGTCCCTGATGACTCAAGTTAAAAGTGTAATTCATGTGGAATTCGCTGTCACGCTGGAGTTTTACCATACCTTCCTGTGTTCCAACATGGTTTCTATGGATTCACAACAACATGACCGTTGTGTGTAACTGCGTGGCGTCACCTGAAAACAGAGTTGGAACGTCAACTCGGCGACGCGGCTATGGGGAATATCAGGATGCCTGCAGGGAGCCCTTACATGGGATGACATGGAAGCTGGACATCATCACGTGTTGACGTTGACTTACCCTGATTCACCCCCGTGGACCTGGAACACTTAAGAGCGTGGCTTTGCAGTAATGTGTGTGTGTGTGTGTGTGTGGCTCACTTCACAGAAAAGATCAAGTTGAGCCATGGTTTTAATTTGATGTATTTATTTATTCTTAGTTCTTTCGACACAGTGATCCCAGTTTGACACAGCGGTGTCTGATTTCCCTCCTCTCTCAACCCGCCTGTCTGCACCCAGAATGGCATCACCACCCACCAGCCCGACTCACTCTGACAGTTCATGATATAATGGCACCATGTGCTCTTACAGTCTCTCACTCGAGGAGTCAAGCTTACAAAATACTGTCCACAGTAATTCAGACAGTTATGCATTTGGGGAATTACACATGATTTGGCAACTTGGGCCCCCTTTCACCTCATTTTGCTCAGAGGCTCTGGAGGCTCTGGTTGACACAGTGTCATCCTGCATTTCTCAGTAAGAGACATTTTTTCCACCACAGGAACTCTCCCCAGGGACTTGGAACCTCCATAAGACCTGAGTGCATTTCCAAGTCAGGGACCAGGGATAAAAATTAAGTTCCCGGAACATTATTTTACCGCCCCCTCCCCCCCAAAAGTGGAGTACTTTCCAAAAGTATAGTAACTTTTGGGGGCAGGGTGTGCGGCGCTGAATATTTTGGATAGGTTTGAGTGTGTGCACCATGTTATTTTATCATCATTCGACAGAAGACAGTTACAGAAGAAAGCGTACAACACATCGACCGAGATAAAGTGCAAAAACACCTGTCAGCAGACTCATTTGCCAAATATTCACGGGTCTTTAGACCACTGTGGAAATACAGAAAACAACATGCTGAAGGAGCATTTTTATTGCTTGAAAGGCAGCTCCTGGGGCTAAAGGTTCTGGGTAACTTGAGGGGAAATACAGCTTTAGAGACATATTTCACGCTGCTGTTAGAAACTCTGCTTTTAAGCTGTCTGGGACAAGCCTGAGTGAAGTGAATCTCATTTGTATAACAAAAAAGTCTTACTTCGACTAATGTGGACCATTAAAATGACTTAAAACTTTTGTTTAAAGCTACATTAATATTGTTTTTAAAGGCAGACTCCAAAAGCAGAGAAAATGATTCTGAGATTTTGAGTTTCATAATTATGAAACAGAAAGTAAAAGTTCTAAGATAAAAAGTCACTATTATAGGATATAAAGTCAAAGTATATCTCATAATTCTGACCTTTTATCTCATTATTAATATGAATACTTTCTATCATAGAAGATTTCTTCCTTTTTTTAATCGAGGTCACGTTTTAAACATTTTTGTATTCTTTAACTGGCTGTTACGGTCGTCCATGTAATGATTGTTCTGTTCGGTTCTATTTGAAACAGCTTCTACTCTTGATGAAGGCTTTCATACTGATATGTCACATCTATCTGTAGAAGTCTAAGTGTTGTGTACGTGCAGCGCTGACGATGGGAGACTTTGCCAGCATGTTGTTAAGTGGCCTTGTGTGACGGCTGGCTCTGGGCTTTAGCTGCTCTGTGAGTGTGCTGCCCACAGGAAGTTCCCACTGCTCTGGCTATCAGGGCGGAAAATGAGTGTTTGTCACCCACTTTAGTCACAACTCTCCCTCTCCCTCTCTGTCTGTCTGTCTGTCCCTAACACACACACACACACACACACACACAGACCGTGGATCATTGCCTCACATCCCTTTTCCCACAGCAGCAGAAGCCGACTGACGGGGATCTAACTGTTTAATTGAGCCTGAGGTGTTGAGTTATTCTAGGCTCAGATACCCAAATTATTTCATGAGAAAGTTTTTCTTGCTTTCAGTTTGACATCTAGCTCATTTGGTTGTTGACTTTAATCCCAACTGTGTCAAAAACATGTCAGATTAAGAATAAATGGACTAAAATGGACAAACGATAAATAAATAAATAAATAAATAAATGGACTAACACGTACGGTGTTGATATGGCGCACACTCAATGGAAAAGCTCTTAGACGTTTCGTTTTCAAAGAGCTTAACCTATACTTTGAGGATGTATGTACATTGAAATTTAAAATGAAAGCGCAATAATCAATTTGCATTTTCACTCTCATATGAAGTTCGTAGGTTGCATTTCCAAGTTCACATCGTCATTTTAACGATCGCTCGAGATCAGTTCAGCAGGTTTTAAAAGCTTTGGTTTGCGTTTTCTCTCTCTGCTGATCACAGGAGTGGGAAGAAGCAATATGGAGAGGCCCATAAGAGACTTAATTAGTTTTGAAAGGGTTATTGTGAGTGTCACATGTGGAGACAGAGTTGTTCAGTCAAAGAGGAGATTTAAAAAAAATGTGCTGACAACACTGAAAGTACAGTAAGCAGAAGAGATCTGCTTTAGTTCACAGTGCAATGAGCTCCGTCTCAGCGTGTGGGTGGGATTATTATTGCATTTTGTGTTTGTGCTATTTCTCTGTGGAAACTCGGTTATATTGTCTCTTCTGCAATCTGTTACACATTTGCATCGCTCGAGCTTTTTGTTTTCTCTCTAATTGTTGCCTTTCAATCCGAGCATGCTTTATTTAAATTAGATTACCATTGAGGGAACTTCTGAAAGAATAACAACACACAGGGCTGAACAAAACAAGGAGCAAGGTACAAGACGGCGCACCAGTTATCTGCTGACGGATTATTAAACGCCTCAGGTCTCGTCCTTGTTGCCATCATTTCATTGATTCCTTCAAATATTTACACGTGAGTGTGATTATTGTCCCCTGCAGGCGTGTGTGATTCATGGGAGACTGAGAATGGGACTCGCTCCAGTGTGATCACTGTGGAGCCGGCTTTGATCAGGAAACAGTCGGGCAGCCTGAAGCTTCAGAAAGTGCTGACAGGACGCAGCCACCAAAGGAAGAAAATGTTAACCCCACACAGGCGCCTGCAATAACAAACATCTGAGTGTAAGAACTGTAAATGAAAATGTAGTCCCGATCCCATTACACCCCTTAACCCCACCCCGTAGAGCGAACACCTTCGTTTTGCACGTTCGTCCCTCTGGGTATTGGCTAAAACATTTTTATTCCTTATTTGTGAGTAACAGTCCTGCATCGACCGTATTATTTGCATATCGGAAATCTGTTTACATACGTGCCATCAACAGCTGATGACGTATGAGGGTCTTGTAGGGTTGTCCCATGTTAGAAGGGGACATTTCAACCCCGACACTCTGATCTGAGGGGGATACTCAATAAAACCAGGGATCAGGGTAAAAAAATGTCAAATTTAATTGAGCTTTTGGTTGAGTTTTTCAATGTGCAAATGTTTAACTTGATTTGTGTGATCCACTCAGTTTGTAATCAAGTGACTCTAATGGTTTATTAAAATATCTAAAGTTAATGTCACTTTTAATCAAGGTTAACGGTATCAGTCTTTAAATGCATCCCTCTATTCTTCTCCTACTCTCTTTCTAGTTTGTCCTTCGGGAGCTTTTGTGCTTCCAGAGGGTTTGATCTCCCGCAGCTGCAGAGTTTCATTACCTCCTTACTTCACCTCTCAACAGAATTATATTTCATCGCCGGGTTACGACCGTTCTGAGTCCCGAGACTCTGACCTCAGATCCGTTGTCTTCCCGAACACATTTTCATCCGACAGCAACCGGTCCAACTTTAAGTGTTCTGGGGGGATTGTTGGACCTTATTTTGAGATGTTAATCAGAAATGGCAGATACTTATCACCAAAGACAACTAATAATTTGCAGGTATAAGGATCTGACGCTCATGTTTTTCTGATTTGGGGCAACAGAGAAAAGAAACGCTGCAAATGTAGCTCTCCCAACATGAAACTCACACTAGACTGGCCCCGAGGAAAAAGCCCCCTCATCCAGACCCCAGCAAAGGCCCTAAATTTGATTTAAACCTGAACGTTTACCAAACTGACAGATTGAACGCTCAGGTTTCTCACTCAACCTCAGGGGCAAAATATGGTCCTTATTTTTTTCATTCCCCGCGGGTTTGACTTCCCTTGTTGACTTATTTCATTAGGTTTTTTTCTTCCTCTTTAGTGGAAATGTTCTTCTCTGTCACATCACATTTATTTTGATTCACGTATAAACCCCCAGAACAAATAGCCTGCAATGTAAGTGGGGTGTTTTGGATGGATTGTTATTACGGGAGAAGCCACTTCATCTGGGTGAAACAGCTCTACAACGTTTTTCAAAAATTGGATTTGGCCTTCCCCTTTATGGGTGTGTACGGCCCAGATGACAATATCATGAATTCCTGAACGTTTCAATAACCTCTGGAATGTATTTAAGATTTCAGTTCAGTATACGCTACGGCGATTAACCGCTGGCACCTGAACATACTTGCCCTGAAGCAGTGAACCCCACCCACTGATTTATACATGCTGAAGAGAAGGCCAAGAATGATTTGGGCAGCGTTTCTGGAAAGCAGCTTTAGCCAGGTGAGGAATGTGTAACGCCGTGCACTCACGCAGAGATAGGGGTCAGGGTTAGAGTTAGCTGTAGTGTACCTTAGTCGTGGAGAAAAAAAAGGAGAGAATGAAAATCTCACTTACGTACATGCATACAGCAAAGAAAAGACACTCTGGATCTCTAATCACGAACCGCGGCCCCACAGGGAGCCGAGGCCTGTACGAGAGCTGGCAGGACTATCAGGAACGTTCTGTCCTGTTACTGTTCGGCTCGGCTTTCCCCTCGTCCGCACAGCACAGACTGACACAGAGGGGCAAAAGTGACAGTGGGAGAGCAAAACAGAGAGAAGGAGGAGGAAGCGATCCCTTCGGAGAAAAGCCAGCGTTTTTGAGAGCAGAGCAATGGCTTGAAGATCGCTAATGAGGTGGCCGCGTTTCTCATTTTTACCCGTCATCTCAGGAAATGGAGCTAAAGTGAGAATTCAAAAGTTTGAGTTTGAGTTGAGTTTTTCATGTGTGCATGAAGGACGAATGTGTAAAATTGGCCAGCTTTCAAATTTATACTCCAAACAAACAGTGGGCAGCGTCTCACAAGAGTAACCGCTAATTGCTGCTAACTGTCGCTGCCCTTGGCTAGTTAGCTCAGTTAGCCGCGCAGCTAGCTGTTCTGGCTGTAGCATGCGAACTTCAGTAGACATCTCTGCAACCCAATACATAGACATCATGTCAAAACTGATACTTATTCGCATTATTACGTTATCGTGCCCCCGCGACGTTACAGCCACAACAAACACACAGAGTTGGTTCTACCATGTGACCTGTAATATATATACAGAGGACACTGTACCCGAGGACAGGTTTGCCAAAAGAAACACGATTGTTTTATTTACAAGTAAACCAAAACTATGAGTCTGGAGGCCTCGCCAAAATGAACAAAAGGATGGGGGAAATCGGGGCCAGCCAGGCAGCGGGCCATAGGAACCAGAACTTCTCTCCCTCAACTTAAAAGACAACATAACTGAACGAACAAACAAAGCCACGAAAACACGACTACCAGACCTCCATCCTCAAAAGAAAAGAAAACACCAGCTGAGGACAAAGACAGAGACGCTCTAAAACGGTCCGGACTGCTCGGTCCTTCTTCTCCAACCTCCCCTGAGAGGAGGAAGAGGAGGAAGAAGAAGAAGCTGTTTCAGCTGTCAATGTTTTCCCAGATATTCCCATGCAGGCCCCAACTCCCAGATGAATTCTCCGATTCCCTCTCAGCTGGCCGAGGCGACTGGTTTTGTTTCTCCTTCTTCTTCTTGGAGGTTCATTGGCTGTTGGAAAATAGCCGGTTTTGTTTCCGGTTCGCGACCTCTACTTCTTCTACTCCGTCAAAAGCCATACATAACGTACGTAGCCTATATGGCCAACTTCTGGTGTAACTACGCTTTCTGTAGCCTGATATTCGCTCCAAACCACTTGATGGAAACACACCTAATTCACGCTCTTTTCTTTTTTGCGACATTCCTAAAGTTTGCTTCAAATTTGCTCGACAATCAGATGGAAACACATCTGTTTGCTGTGCTCTCCATGCAATGTATTTCATCTCTGAAACAAAAACACCACTGCAATTTAGAGAGTTATGATTTCTGCCCAATTTGCAGAGTCTTCAGTCTGTTTGTATGAACTACAAATGCAAAGATCACAGCGTCATATGAAGCTTGAAATCCAAACCCAGCTCTCCCTATGTAACACAGAGCCGCTGAATGAATGCATGGAAGAAACAATGCAATTTTTATTTTTTTTTGATGCAAAGGGGCGATTATATCTGTTACGTAACACGTTATTCCAGCGGTTGCCTGGTGATTTACAACAAACAGGGGATAACATCATATGCACATTAAAAGCAAACTGGAGAACGGTGAAACAACAGAACAGAAACCGATGACTGATTATTTAACTTGGGAAAATGTTGAAGTCACTGGTTGTTATTCTGTGCACATGAACGAATGTCTACAAAAACAAGTTATTCTAAAGGGTAACGTTGTATTTTTAACTGTGCTGATGTGAGCAGACGACTGCAGAGATAACGTTCCTCTTGCCAGGACCTGCAGGTGCTCGTCCAGGTTTCAAGACTCATTGCAGAAGTCTCTTCATAATTCACTTTGCAGGAGCTACACTGTCCAAAGCCCAATGAGCAGCTCGAGGCATTCAAAAATACACTTGTTGCTGAGATCTGGATGCCAAAATCAATACCATTCTCACCCCTGTGCGCTACATATGAAGCTAAAGCAAGCACCCAGTTAGCCTAGCTTAGCACAAAGACTGGAAACAAAGGGGAACAGCTAGCCTGGTTCTGTCCTGAGTAACAAAATTTGCCAATGCCTCTGAGATCCCAGTTTTAAACCCTTCATGTCTAGTTTAACAACCTGAACAAAAAAAGGGAGCGTAAAAACAACTTGTGGTTTTACAGGCAGGTTATGTTTCGTGGACTGGCCCAGACTCCAACAAGTCGCTCACACAGACGTGAGGGCGGTACTGATTTCCTTATCTAACTCCGGGCTAGAACGCAAACAAGCGTGTATCCGACAATGTCAAAAAACTTTTAAGAGCTGTGCCAATCGATTTTACGGTGTTTTATTCGCTCTGCGGCAATTTTCCATTGAGCACAAACGCAATACGCAAGACGCACATGTTCATACACACATGCCTGAAATGAAAAACACACTGTTACACAAGAAAACAGGAGGAGAAACACGGGGGTTATGTAGTAAACATGAACAGTTTCAAGAAGTAGAGCATTTTTCGTAGTAAATAAATACCAGTGGAATTAATTCAGCTGGGCTTTTACTGCTGCTGACATCGTGTGTGATCTCCATATAGAGGCCGGGCCACGGAGCACACATTTTATAGGTGAACCACAAAAGTGGCTTAATTGAACGCTCGTGCCTCAGCGAACACATAAACACATTAACGCTCATGGCACAATCACGTACACATAAACAACGGGGCCGGGCGGCGGTATTATGTTGAATAAGGGAATGATTAACATTACGTTTACATTAATCTCTATTTAGAAGGAGATGATGATGTTTCTGCAGCGCACAGAAAGGATAAAAGCCATCGGATGGAGCGATCCTCCTGTTTTATGGCGTCATTCTCGACACGTATGTCACGGAGAGCGCTGTGAATGTTCGACAGATGTTCTGCCTCATTCGACTGCACTTTGATATCTTGCTCAGTATCGTAATGAAAGCCGCAGAATGGAAAACATTATTGGAAGATATTTGTCAAAGAACGACATCCACATGGAATCTGGATGCAATCAGAAGCGAGCCCTTGTTTGTTTGTACACCGAGAGAAACTGAATCAAACCGCCATCTGATTGATTATTAATAGACTTCGTCATGTGTTCAAAGAAAGACAGTGTGTGTGTGCGTGTGTGTGTGTGTGTCGCTTGGGCCGAAGCTTTCGAAGTTGGCTCAGCGATGATTTCAAGGCATAGCCAAGAACATAAACAAGTACAGGAGGGGCTGGTGGTGTATTTTTACTGTGAAATAATAAGTTCTCACGGAATAGACCACCACCATTACCAGAGGTGCACCCTCCCCTCTTCCTCCCTCCTTTTTCTCCCCTC
>OMLP01046144.1:36385-49319 GCA_900302685.1 Spondyliosoma cantharus
CTTCATTGTGAAGCTAAAGTGCTTTGATTCACAGCTTAGTTGTTGTTGTAGCAGCCGGGCTGATTTACTGCTCTTGAGTTGTGCCAGACGAGTGTGTGTGTGCGTGTGTGTGTGCGTGTGTGTGTGTGTCGCTTGGGCCGAAGCTTTCGAAGTTGGCTCAGCGATGATTTCAAGGCATAGCCAAGAACATAAACAAGTACAGGAGGGGCTGGTGGTGTATTTTTACTGTGAAATAATAAGTTCTCACGGAATAGACCACCACCATTACCAGAGGTGCACCCTCCCCTCTTCCTCCCTCCTTTTTCTCCCCTCGCTAAGCTCCCTCGCGCTCATTTGGACCCTTGATTCGGTAATGAACGCTCACCTAATTCAACACAGATTGAGCAACATGACATACTTTTATTTTTCTACACTTAATTCTGCATGTGTGTGTGTGTGTGTGTGACCCAGGGCCTGTTTGTCTGACTCTACTCCATCATGACTCTGACCCAAAATGTAATTTAATTCAATACATTCAAACAATCGTTTCAGGACACAAACATGGCTCCAATGAAACTTAATTCTCTAATCCCAGAGGTAATGGTACGATTGTGCCGGACCTTCAGCAGCGTGTTCGTTCACACACACACACACACATACACACACACACACACACACACACACGTACACTATCTGTGTAGAAGTTATGGTGCAGAGTTGCCAGAGCTCTTTCTGCTCGGCCTGCAACTGTCTAAAAGTATCTGTCAGCACAAACTTTGATGTCAAAACTCACTGTTTCGCAATCATGGATCCCACCAGGGTTCTGAGCACAAGTATTGTAACTGGCCTTCTCAAGGTTGGTGTTCCCAACTCCTGTTGGTTGGCTGGAGATCCTCCACAGAATGAGTCAGGTTATGATCTGATATCGCCCTGACGTCGTTGTTCCCCCGGACATCGTAACGAATGCTGCTGTAGGACCATCACTGCAACTGATCAGTCATGTTTGATGTGTGATGTCAAAATCGGGTAAAAAGATGCAAAAAATACGCACATGGGAGAAGTTAATCTTTCTAACATGGGTGAAAGAATCAATTTTAAAGCTACGACAAAGAGCTTTCATTTGTTGTTGATTATAGCGCCCTCTTTGGACGAAAGATGACAAGGATGAAACAAAGTAAACCTTGTTTTAATACCGACCCTACCGCCAGACTACAGAGCAGCTTCTTTCCTCAGGCTATGAAACCCCACAATTAATCTACCTTCAAAAACGTTTTTATTACTAATCCAACCCGAGTTGCCAGGTTAAGAATTACCACAACAACTATACAGAAATAGAATTTTCTCGCTGATGGTCTCATGCGCATGTGAATCATATGGACGGATCGTGTGCTGTAGTAAAGACCACCTCAACCGAGACCAAGTCATGACCAAGACCAGAGTGTAGCGAGACCGAGACAAGACCAAGACTTAGAGGGGTTGAAACCAATACCAAGACCGCATGACTGCATGACACACTTACAATAAAATGTGGACCATGCAAATCATAGGCGGTCATAAAACTGAAAGAAGGATCCACATTCACATAAAAACACCCACAAAGACAAATGAAAATTCCTCTTCCTTCACCTCTTTTATTGACATATACTGTACATATGTGTCTGTAAAAAAAAGTAAATGGGGGTTTTGGTAATGCAGGAGCAGGCTGTTTCAGATGATTGGCATTTTCAAACCTAGTGTGTTTGCTCTGGTCCCAATCAGTGGATAAGTTGGTCAACTTGATACATTTCCACTTGCTTCTGTTTATTTTCAAAAGAAAAATGAACCGCTCCAGAATTCATTTGTGGCCGATGTGTACCAAATTTCATAGCAATTCATCCAAAGTTGTTGAGACGTTTCAATTCAAAAAGACCAAAAAAAAAAAAATCAACCTCATGTTGGTAAAAGAGTTGATTCGAATCCATCAGCTGCTTTTGAGGAACTACTGGCAGCTATGTGTGTGGTTTTGATGTGACAACCAGCGAGAGAGACGACTGTAGGTTTGAAAACAAAAATGGTTACTATATCTGGTACATCAGAATTGGAGAGTATATTTATAGAAAGAAGAGCGAAAAACTGTACTGAAGGCTTTTCTTGACGGAAAATATGTTTTTGCCTGTCTATGAGTTTGATTTAACAACTGGCTCCACCAGCTGTGCTCCCCTACTGTCGATCTGATTGGTTGAAGCGAGCCTGTGATCAACATTGATTGACAGATGGGTCGTCCAGTCGCCTGCCATGTATTTTTTGGAAAGTGCCTGCCCTTTTCCACACTGTTTCCGAAGACTTTTTTCAGAGATGGTTCAGTGTCAAAAAACATTCTTCAAAAGACAAAGCCAGGGGATAATAACCAAAGTCAGTAGGATTCCTCCCCTGGGGATCATGCACATAGTATCAATTTATTCCAATAGTTGTCGAGATATTTCAGTATGGATCAAAGTGTCGGACGAGCCATAAAACTGATGCATAAAAAGGCAAAAAAAACTAAATCAGAAGAGTGAAACTTGGTTGACTTCCTTCAGTGAGAATGCCACCCTGCGTGGGAAATGCCCCTGCACCGCCACGAAGTCTGATATACGCCATTTCACAAATGTAATGGCCTCACCACAGAACCAAATGTCTTCACATCCCATATGTGACGCGCAAGCATGCATGTCCACATGTGGGCTCGTGTTTAGATGTTTGTGCATGTGTGTACATAGGCTTGAAACAGGAAACTGAGGAGGGAAAAAATTCCCACTTTAGTAGATCCTGTGTGAGGAGGCCACCGACCGCAGACGGACCACAGAGTTAGAGGAGCTCCACCACAGCCTGAGCGCTGAAACAGGAGAGGTTTGAGCTGGCCGGGCACCGAGCAGTCACCAGCGCAGGATCCGTGGAGCAAGATGGATAGAGTGGCTGCTGCATATACACACATACACGCTCCTTCATGCATACATGCAGGCACACTTCCAGTGATCTCATCTGGTTGACATATGCCCTGTTGTTGCAGTTTGAACACCACCAAAGACGGCAGCCTGTGGAGATACAAGCTATTGTGTTCTACTGAACTAGTACTGTCATGATCTCAGATTACTGTGGCCTGACAAATTCACAATAACGATATTATCAAGACCTCTAGAAGAAAGCTAGCAATCAAATCTGTTTTTAACTTTGTGAACTGGGTGTTTCCACATTTTTTGGGTAAATAAATGATCCTCAAAATATGAGTGTAGGGAGGTGCTGAGAGATTTTGTAACTATAAGTGTAAAGAAATGCACAAAAGGATCAACTACTATCAAAATGAATAGTGAAAAGGCAACCAGATAAACCATAAACAAAAGATGCACAAGGCTGAACATATGCGCTGGATTATTCACACAATATTTGCATTTTATTTTGGGTCCCTACTAGAACAGGTTTACATGCTTTAATGCTCAAATATGCCAAAATAATGCTTTAATACTGTCCAGTGCACCAGCACTGTATTCCCCTTCTGTCAGAAGCGCTCCTGTCTCTTTAAGAATACCCAGCGTCCTCTGATTGGTCAGCTCACACATGCCTGACCCAGTACCACTCATAATGTCTCTGGTCAGCTCTGTCATGTTTTCAGCTTCACTTTTTCTGTGAATATAGCCAGAAAGTATGCAAATGTAGGACATGGTGACGCAGTGTGATGTCACAAAGTCACAGAACTAAAGCCTTCTATTTGGGCTTTTTAATTTAACATGCACAAGAAGCTATGTAAAAATCTGAAGGACAGGAAAAAACAAAAAAAAAGTATAACAGTTCTCCTTTAACATGATATCATTATTCATTTTTTTAATATCGCAACTATCATAAATATCGCAATAGTGCAACACCCCTACGCTAAAAATATCACATACCAAGTCTTCATGAGTACTCCAGCACTTTTATTCCCTGTATTATTAGCTCCCATACAGATAAAACCACGATTGATCTACTACAGAGTCCAATAAGCACCTCAGCTCTCCCACAGAGTGTACAATAGAGCAGAGGGGACAATAACTCACGGATTACCCAACTTTTTCTCTTCTATTAATCTTAAACAATAAAACACGGTACACTCCTATGAGTCATTTATTACTTTATCAGCACCGATCATCAGGGGCTTGTAGGGGAGTGAGGGAGGGTGACAGAAAAAAAATAAAATAAGAGAGTGATCATGAGGCGAGGGGATAAGAGGGATAGCCGGATTCCCAGGAAATGAAGATACAGGCAATAGTGGCCTGTGGAGAGCGAAAGGGGGATGATGGAGGAAAGGGATTGAGAATCTGAGGAGGAGGAGGGAGGGCCAAATCAAAACCAGATGCAGGCTGAATCTCCAGTATTGTTCCCAACTCAAACCAGCTGGTCGCTCTTGGCTTATCCATCAAAATAAACATTTTCTCGATGGCCACGAGCTACACCGGCCTGTAAGTCATTAAAAGAGCTTTTTCGTACACCCTGCAGCCTCGCACTCACTCGATCAGAACACACACCGAAACACACTTAAAGGTACATAGATGCACAAAAATGAAAAACAGGGTGCTTGAGCAGCGTTCTGCCATAATGCAACAGAGACATTTCTAGAGAAGGCATGTGCTTGTTTGTTTGTTTGCTCCACGCTGTCCTTGCCTCTTTTATTGCAGCTCAACCTGAGTTTACTGGCTCAAAGTCAAAGCATTCTGAAACAATTATACTTCAGGGTCCTTGAAGATGAATCACACATTTGTTTTGCTCTTCGCCGGCTTCATTGCTGCCATTAAAGTTTTCATCAATTTACAAACCGCAGCGAGCCCTTCAAAGGTTTTCCTTCAGCTGAACATGTCCGTGTCGAGGGTCTGCGTTCAGTCTGAATGCCAAAGTAACCTGTTGCCAGTGGAGTCGGCGCTCCAACGCTCAATCACTGAGCTGTGTGGCTACTGATCTCCACGGACAGATAAAGAGGAGGAAGAGAGACTATGAAATATGGAAGCTGCTCTCATTTCTTATTGAATTTCCCTTTAATCACTTCAATATTTTAGCAGTGAGCGCTTGTTAACACATATACTCTTTGACAGAAGGTCGCGGCAGAAGCTCAAACCCCCGCAAAAGTGGGGCTGCATACAGTATGTGCTCCTAATGGTTTTCACTCATTCACTTCCTGTTTATTCAGTAGGGGGCATTTTATGTTGCATTGTTGGATCATTTGAGATCACTTAAGGGTAGACTGATCTTCACTAGACAATTGAGACCGCATTAAAAACAGAAAACTTAAGAGACATGTCATGCTTTGTTTTCTTGTGCATGTAAAAGATCTCGAAAGTTAAAAAGGTCAAGGTCTGCACAAACAGAAACTCCTCTCTCCCACAGAAAACACTGCTCCTGAAAAACGCCTCATCAGCAGACTTTGTGACATCACACGATGTCACAGGCTCACCCGTTTGCATAATTTACCGCCTTGTGGCTAATTTGGCATGTGAGAATTGATTTAGCACAGCTGCTCTGTTGTTATTTGAGGTGCTGGCTCAGACGTGTGTGAGCTGACCAATCAGAGCAGACTGGGTATTTGGGAGAGGGGGACTTAAAGAGACAGGAGTGTTTCAGACAGAGGGGGATACAGAGCTGCAGCACTGGACAGTACGAGAAGACTGATGTGTTTTTTTGTGCATTAAAGCTAGTAGTAACCCAGAATGCAATTATGAACCTGAAAATAATCATAATATGTCTCCTTCAATAAACTGAATAGAGTTAATGGTATAGTAAATTAATGACTGATAATGAGACTGATGAGACTGTCAGTAGCTTTGCAGGTATTCAGGTATTTTGTCATCAATAAACTTTAATATGAGAGGAATCCTCCCAGTCAGCAGGATTCATCCACTGGGGAACATGAATGGCCATCCATCCAGTAGTTTTTTTTGATAATTCAGTCTAGACCAACAGGCCGTCATCTTTGCAAAAAAAATAAACTGCACTGTAAATTCAAAATATCAAGAAAACAAATGACTGAACAACGACGCTCAATACATTGTTGCAAAAGGGCTGCAACAGTGCAGCCAAGTCAGAAACTAAATATAGTCTTGTGTAGCAGCCCATGACCTGCAATAGCGCTTTACCTCACTGCACGTACACACACACACACACACACACGCATGCATGCAGGCCTCCTTCAGGGATCAACACAGCTGAACCGCAGTCACTTGCACACCCCAGAACACAACACATGCGCACACACATTTCTGACAGCGCTAATAAGGGAAACATAATACACACGCGCGCTGTGGTTTGCAGATGCTCGGGGAAGAGAGAGTAAACCGAGGCTCTTGATGCTCTCACGCATCTGGCATCCACAGATAAACTTAAACAACCGCGGTCATAAATACACACCGCCACGCACGGCGGGCGTGACGGGAGACAGACGAGTTATTAAAGAAGAGTGAGAAGATAATACGGGCGGGCGAGGAGGAAATAGGTGATGTTGAAAATATTGCATGGAAGATAGGATTCATGCAAAAATAACAAGATGGAGGTTTGTGTGATACAGTATAGAGATTGCTTACAGGCTACAGAAGAGGAAGGGGGGCAGACACACGGAGAGGATATAGAAAGGAAGTTTGCTGACTGTCTTTCTCATGCGGCAGAGGAGTGTTCCCCTTTAAGTCTTTTGCCACTGTCTATTGTCCTACTGTCCATATGTTTCCTTCCATCCAGCACTTATCTGTCAGACAGAGTTCTACTAAGGGGACTGGGATTAACCTCTGCCAGCAGACAGAGGCACACAGGCCGGACGGTTTGTGTGGCCTTGTGCAGTCACTGTGCGGTATCCTTCCTCTTCATACACAAGCGCACATTAGCGCCATGTCCGATTCTGTCCGAGCATTTCGTAGATGAAGATGGATTCCAAAGTGTCCCGTGTGTATTTCTGTGTGCTCGGTGCCGAGGGCAGGGCCAGCTCCGTTTGACCACTGAGCTGCTGCATATCCCCCAGCAGGCTTTGCTGCGTCCAGTGCCAAGAAAAACAGCACAGGCTTTAGGCCTGGAGAGGCCATATCCTGCTGCCTCAGAGGGCTATACGAGAGTGTGTGTGTGTGTGTGTGTGTGTGTGTGTGTGTGTGTGTGTGCGTGCATGAGTGTTTGTGAGTTTGTGGGGAAGCATATGGGTTAGCATGTAGATGCACATTTGAGTGTGTGCTCTAACACCTTTTATGTGATTGAGTGAAGTATTAAGTCTTTACTTAAGTCAAAGTGCTCATATCACACTTTGAAAATGCTCCACTACAAGTAAAAAATCCTTACTCGTGTAAAAATCCGTAAGTAAAATCAGCAAAATAAAATTATGATTGTGTTTGTCTATTTTAAGTGTTGTTTTTGGATGAATATCTGCTGCATTAATGCACACGTTGTATTTTACTGCAGTAGATGTTCAATTTAATCTACATCTAGGTATCAAATTCTATAAAATCATCATCATCTTTGTCACGTCCCTGTCCTCTGAGAGCCACGTATCTCGAACAAGTCAACTTTCAGGAGCTCAGAAAAACAGCCTGCTAGCTAATCCAAGAGCTTTTTAAGGTATAATTAGTAAGAAATGGCCAGAATTCAAGGTTTTCTCCAAGAATATAAGGGCCGGCACAGCCACTAACTGCTTCTCGCAATACTCTTTGTGGTATCTATCTTTGGCTGCAGTGACTAGCCGCCGTTAGCAAGTTAGCCGCGGAGCTCAGTAGCCTTGTTGGCTTTCGACCAAACCAGAGGTGATTGTGGACAAATCAAGATTTGTTTTGGAGACTTTTATTTCATTCATGTTAAGTTTGAATGAAATGTGTTTTATGACGAGTTAAATAAGCAAGAGAGCTCGTCTTAGTTCTGTAGAAGGGAAAAAAGAAACTTGGACAGTGTGAAGTTGAATATTTCTGTTTAGTAAGAAAAATAGGTGCAAAAATATTTCCTTTCTTTACATTCGGTGAGTTTATTTTCTCGACTAAGTAGGGAACTCACTTGAAGCATCAATCTCTATCTCTATCACATCTTGAGTTATAAAGCGGCCTGGGCTAGCTGGTTAGCGTGCAAACTTAAGTAGATATCCCTGCAACAGCGGTGTCTTACAAATTGCCTCTTTTAAATAGTTGTTGTAGTTTAATAAGAAGGAGAATTTTCTCTACCCATAAAGGAGCAGCTAATCGTTTAGTTTATCGCACACATTCAAAATCAACATAGTTTGACTTATATGTTTTTTGCTGGAAAGTAAGGTATGAAAAATTGCAATCTGAAAAAATATGAAACGTAGACTCTGCATGCGTGTGTGACCCAGGTTATTTATCCCAGGTTGTAGCCAGGTTAACCCTCTCCTCCTTCCAAAACAGTCCTGCAGTAATGACCTCACCACGCTGGTCAGACGATGTCAGACGGGATGAACGCTGCATCGCATGACTAGGAATTAGTGAATAGCGTCTAAGTGAGTTGGATTTCACACGTAAATTGCAGCACAGCAGTCGCACACACACACACACACACACACACACACACGTAAACATCCTGCGGTATGAATGTGCTTCTCTGGCTGTGAAAGTCAACCATCGTGAAACCCCAAAGGGAATCACACAGCGGCGACTGTTCGGGGCTGCCTATAGATCGAGCTGCTCATTACGTAACCGTCAACAGAGACGGGGTTGTGTATGAGAGGAAATACTGTATGTCTAGTGCTATACAGCAGTCATTGTGCCCATAGACTGTGTCTCATTGCAATGTCAGGAATGCAGCATGTCTGACCGTATCTTCTACAGACATGGATTCCTTCATTCAAGTCTTAAATTGTGACAAATGTAATATCTGACACCAAAGTAGAAAATGAAATCCAAAACACATTGATTAAAGCTGCATCACAGATTCGTCTTGGACCATCAACACTCAACAGTAAGCAAAGCGACTTGCTCCATCTCATCATTATATTGAGGCTCTGATGCTCTCAGTCCCTCACATAAATGGTCCAGCAGCGTCTTAAATCGTGTATTAAAAGGTTTTTCTTATTAAAGACAAATTGTGGGCAGAAGGGGGAAATATATATGGCTGTAAAATTAGTGACATGACAAAGTTTATTTTTCAAGTTTATAACAAACTTCTCTTACTCTTGTTGGCAAAAACAATGTTCTGAAGCAAAATTCGGAGGCTGTTCTGTGTATAGTTTTCAAACTATAGCAACTTATGATCAATCCATATCAATTTCAGGCACAAATGAACCACTTCCGGTTTAAGCTCCGCCCACGCCCAGGTGATGCCCCGCCCATTCTGAGTACAACTATGGATACAGATAACTTGGTTGGACAGATAGAGGTATTTGCTCGTCCCTAGTGATAATGATAATGTCAAGTGACGATATTCTTTGCCGATTTATCTAACCTGTTCAAAAAGTTTGACAATGAATTCAATTTGTATTAGAATTATTGATATTCAGTAAAAAAAATAAAATAAATTATGCAATAAAACAAAAACAACTTCCTGTATGAAGGCTATTTATTTCGTAAGTTCTTTTCAATCAAACAGCCAAACTAAAGATACTGAAAAGATACAAAAAACTAAACTGACAACAGAAAATGAACACAGACAAGTCATGCGAGTCGTCATAGCTCAAATCAAATAGAAAGTATTTAACCTCAAACCTCCAAAATCAGCGCTGAAGTAATTTATTTTTATTTTTCAAGTCAAGTTGCAAATATCAAAACACTGACTCGAGTCGAATCCAATCCAAGTCACAATGAGTTCATACCTCTGCTGCTCTGATGTGTCAACCAGACCTCAACTAATTACAGTGCTGAAGAATGAAGCAATTGAAAAATTGACTCTGATATTAAACTTCAAAAACTCTGGATTGGCGGTGTGTGGACGTAGCGTATCCTCTGTCCTCAAGCGTCCTGAGAGGGAAAGGAGAGGACAGAGACTCTCCATTGATGCTGAGCACAAACTGCTGACTGTTCTCTCTCTGTGGGACAAACTCTCTCCCTCTCTCATGTTGCTTTCCTGTTGTTAAAATAAAAGACTTGACAGTTTTACTCAGGATGCAGAGTTCACTGGCAGGTCTCATGAGTCGCCTCTTTTTTTCTCCAGTCGTTCCGTCCCCACTGCAACCCCTCTGTTGAAAAGTGAGCTACCAGCCAGGTAAGCCTCTTTCAGAATCGATCAAAGATTTGTCAATTTTCTCAATAGGAGATACATTCCTTTATCAGTGGGAGTGTTTCTCAATGGTAAAAGCACCTGTAAACGGAATCAGGGATCTTTGTAATCCTTTGCTTTTAAGTTTTTCTAGGGGGAATGTTTCCTGTAAGCGTCCTGCTGTACTTCAAAGGTAACTTTGTGGTTAAAGAAATATGTTAGGTAGAAACTACAGCTGGAGAAGTCGGCCTGCACTCCCCCGCTCTGCCTGCCTCCCTCTGTGTGGCAGAGACCACTGCAACCTTTTCATCCGTCTTTGTTTATCATCAGTTGCCAGGCTGGAAGTTGAAAAAAGTGCTTTTCGCGATTTCCAGATGTGTAATAAAAACTGGCAGATACTGTTAAAGTCACTGGGTGCATCCACTTGAATTTTCTGCACTGAGAACAACGATATGAACCATAAGGTAACTGAAATATATCAAATCGTTGGCAGAGTGCGCTGAAAAAAAAATCAACATTGTGGGAAATAATGATCAATGCCGCCCTCGTGTTTGCAAGTTTAGCTTAGCATAAAGACTGCCGGGGTCATTGTCTTTCTGCACAGAGGAGAGCACGCACTGACTCATGACGAGAGGCGCGCCGACTAAGCTAGCTAACGTAACCGCCGTGCAGAGGAGGAACATATTAACGTTTCCATCCGTTAGATGCAAGCTTCCTACTGTGTGGTGAGACAGAAAAATAGTTCCTGCATGAAGCTGCTCACGTCGAGGTCTGTGGATGAAATACCTGGTAATGAATTTTATTTTTGGGGGGCACTTTGAGCCCCACTAGGCGAGCGCCATCTAGTTCCTTAAACTGGGAAAAAAAAATATGTTTTTGATTTTGGGGTGAACTCTCTCTCTAACCTGTAAGACGATCTTTAAAATACGCTGATGCTGGACCAAGTGTTGCTGACTTTGCTAGAACTCATTGTCTCATTAAGATTATGATCATGATCTCATCAGAGGTCGCATGTCCAGGATCTGTGAGCCGTTCGGTTAAAAGGGGATTTTCCTTCTCAGATTTTTCCATTTAAATACTGGCATGAAAAGAGGTCACACATACAGTACATCACATTAAAAAAAAAACAAAAACAATGATTTGAGTCCAAAATATAATCAGAAATTTGTGCGTTTCATTATTTTCAACCCCGGTAAACATCTTGCAATCACTCCTCTCTCATAACCTTGGGGGGGCCCGAACAACCCCCCCCAGGTTGGAAACAGCTGCAACGACTCCAGACTGAGAGATGTTCCTGGCAAGAAGAGGAGCGGCATCGGTCATTTCAGCGAGTGCCCTGAAACAACATGTTAAGTTCAAATGACAAAGCCTTCGAACAGCTGCAAGTAATTATGAAAGGGACGACGCAGGGGGTCAGGTGACGTTGTCATACAGTAGAGCAACAGATCAGTGCAGGATGGAGTTCGGGGACGGTTGGATGGATGAATCAACGCAAGATTGCACTATAACACAGGAGACAGTTTCCATCTGTGGTGTTTTTTTTTTAAAGCATGATTACAATCATCCTGAGTCTTAAAGGGATATTTCTGAACCTTTGATGTGGGATTGCATGAGATATTTACCCCTAGTCTGTGTGTTACCTGCAGTAAGATGACCCTTCAGCTCTCCCCCTCTGTGGGGAAGCAGCACGTAGCACCGACAGGGAATCAGAGCATCGCACTGCTAAACGAGACCGACAGCAAGACGTAGTTTGGCCACCTAAAAGAAGGCACGTTTCCATTGCGCAGTATATTTTGAAAATGTTTTTGCACCTGACATTGCCGTCACACAGCCCTTTCCCTTTGAACCACAACTTCAAAATGCTGTATTCCTAAGCACACGTGCAGCTGTGCCTGTCGCACACTGTATCACACCGCAGGTCAGCTGTTGGGTCGGACTTTCAGCGGCTGCCCTGCCCTCCTGTCGGTGCTACGGGCTGCTTCTCCACACGGGGAGAGCTGATGGTCAGGTAATACACTGACTAGAGATAAGAACCTCATACAAGCCCACATCAAAATACGGAGGTCCCCTACCCCAAACAAAGTAGTGTTTTTAGTCCAAACCATGATCCTTTCTACACATGACTGAGTCATTATTGTGCCTTAATGTAACCAAACCCTAGCCACAGTGTTGAAACAGTGATTTGTAATTAATCTTGTAAGGCGGCAACAAATAATGTCATCCCACCGATAGCATCGTCAGATCAGTCTAAAGAAAGCGGCAAAGTAAAGAAGTAATGGAAAAGTAAGGCACAGTTCTTCCTAAACACTCGGCAGGCTGCGCGGTGCGGTAACCATGAGGTCAGCATGTGTACATGATGAGATGCTGCCCTTCGTAATGACGACGTGGAATTTAAAGAAACACAACGCCACGTGGAGACAGACAAACACTTCATCTCCTGCCCCACATACTGAGCAGGTTGAACCTAACGACCTTGTGTCGCGTTAATGAGGAAAACAAACTGTTACCTTCCCTCCAGAGAGCTGGTGTGTGTAGCTGGCCTCAGGTTCTCAGTGATAAAACGCTTGTCAGCGAGGGGAGTCGGGATGATCTCATATGTTGTTCTACAGTCTTTTCTACTCCTCTCTCATGCACACGCACGCACACACACACACACACACACACACAGGCCAGGGGATTAGCAACTGTCTCGGACTCAACAGCGAGGTCCCAGTGAAGGTGTCAGCCAGTCGTGGGTCAGCACTGCCTCGTAATGTAAACACACCTGTGTCCTGTCATGATGCCAGCTTCAGTGTCCTCCTCGACCCCA
>OMLP01046145.1:0-18871 GCA_900302685.1 Spondyliosoma cantharus
TTGATGTAAAGCGGTGTGAATTTTCTCTATACAAAGTACACTTGAAATGATATAGATTTTTTTAGGTGGGCCTTGTTTTAGGTGGTTAAAATTCGCTTTTCATCTGGACTCCGTTCACTGCAGTACAAAGCTGAGCGTCTGGGCTGGAGCGACTCTCTGCTTCTCCAAACTGAGGCTGTGCTGATCGGTAATTACGGTAGGGAACAGATCAACTATAGATATGTACTTTATATGACCCCACTTCAAAAAAACCAGAACTATCCCTTTAACACTAAAGCCACCTTATGAGACCACCTTATTTTTCTTGTATCGGGGAACATCCAGTAATTCTGTCTGACCTGATGGCACAAAAAGTCTGAAAAGCTATTCAAGACCATTTTCTGCCAGTGCCATGAAGCTATTCCTAAGAAAAAGGTGATGTCACTACTATGTTCTAGTGAAAACTGACAGAGAAGTTATGTTGAAACTGGATTGAGCTTTGGATTGAACTGAATACCGATGAGGTTACTTCCTCTAATAGGCGGGTTACTCAGATTTTAACACAACTTCACCACGCATGTCTCAAAACTTTCATGCACAATAATTTAACTTCTTAAACATTCGACTAACAAACAAAGCCTTGTGGTCTTGTCCTCAGCTCTGTGGAGCAAAATGTCAGCTTGTGTGGTAGGAAGCAGAAATGCCAACAAGGTAAAATAAACAGACACAAAATGAATTCGGATGTAACTTGATGAAGAACTCTGCTGCCGATGTAAACTGTATATTTGGAGAATGTTGGTGTGTACCATATGTTGAAATGAGAGGAGCTTGCATGGAGGAGAAAAATACTGCATTGAACAGAAGCAGCAGTCGGAGTGATTCTGAGGCCTCACGTCTCTGTGCACTTGGCATAGCTGACATTTTGCAACCACAACTCCACTTCCTGTTGTGGAGGCGAGAACTTCTTTCAGACAGCTTCTGACAGATTCAGTGACTTGGCTGGCTTCTAAAACTGTACACTAATTTGTAAGTGGTTCTTAAGTGTTTTTGCATGGCTTTGAAAAATGTGCACAAAAAATAAATACTTGTACAATGCTTGTATAATTTAAACTGAGTGTTTGTGGTTACACCCTACAAGTGAGCATTTACCCTCTTTAGCAAGGAAAGCGATTGTCTTGTGACGTCTTTTATGACGACTGCACACATACTCTGTAATTTCACGACCATGGCAGTTTGTCAGTGAGTATCACAAAGCCTCTGTGTCTATGTATGGAGTCGTTTGTTTATCTGGACTAGCAGGAAAAAGGAAATCAGCTGTTTCCAATGATGAGCTGTTACTCACTACAATGCATGGCCTGCACAAATCAACAGACAGACATTTAAACACATACCTGAGTTTGGGTCAGCTTAATGCTCTGGATGTGAGGGAATATTAGCAGACTATCCTTTCTTTGGACAGACTTTAATGAACCCTGGTGAACTCCCACACCAAATACCTGGAAGAGGAAGAGTTAACGTTTATAAAAGAATTCTAAACACACCATGTGAATTATATTAAGACCAGGCATTGAAGAAGCAAACAAAGGAATAGTGTAATTTACTCCTGCTGACATTTGCAACACTGTAACTCATGTTTTGTGTTTATGATGACAGAAAAGGAATATAACTTGCTAGTAATATAGCGTCACACACAACTTAGCAATTCCTGCATTCAAACTGTTCTTTTGTTTTAATCTTTGTGTGAAAACAAACCAAAAAACAAATCGAGAGCGCAGATTTAAGGCTATGGAGGAACTGAAGCTAAAAACAGCTAAAGACTGAAAACCAAGTTCACCCAAGAGAGAAAGAAAAACTCTGCCCTGTGAGAAGTTAGCTGTTGTTTATAGGCCTGTCAATAACTACTTTTTGTTGGGCAATATACTGTCCCAGAAATAATTGTGTGTAAACTATATTATTATTATTATATCATTAAGACCATTTTATGCCAGTGACATATTGACAATAATAACGAAGTATTGTCGAATGGGAAAAATATCTTAAATATCCTAAATAAATAAAGCATAAATAAAATAAAACCCACACAACAAAAACAATAACAACAACATTTGTGAAAACGGTTTGGTGCCGCACCCAAATGTTATAATGGTAGGGAAAACCCTGCTTATTATTCTAGCAACACGTTGGCTACAGTGTTGGTGATGTTATTAGTTACAAACACGCATGTAAACAAAAGTGGCAATGTCAAGGTCAGAAATGGCGTCGATGGTCAAATATATACATCAATAAGTTGATTAAATAAGATATGTACAGTGAGTAAATAACACAACTATAATGACAGGTCTAGTGACAGGTCTTTCCACAGTCATTCACATGAAAGTTTTGTTGTGTGTCTTCTTGCCAACACAACAAACAAGCAAATGACTAACATTTGCATGTCTGTGAAGCATGTAAAGGGAGTGGCACTGTTGCGTGTGTCGAAGCCTCTGCATGTTTGGGCATGTTTGTGTGCTTTAATAAGTTATATGTGAGAGACAATGTCGAGCAGGTTTCATGTGGGAGGGAAATAGGTTAAGTATGTGTGTATGTATGTGTATGTATGTTTTATTGGAGTGTGGTTAACTAATAGCGGAATTTTGTCTGAGGTCCAGTTTTCCCAGACCAAACACTGTAACTGCAAACATGTTATAAACTTAATTTGAAATTTAAAAAACCTTATTCTCACTAAATAGTTACTAAAGCCTTAAAAAACATGGTCCAGATAAAACCTCAAGTGGCAGCGCAACACATTATGGTGGAATAACCAGACAGACTGAAGGACTGAAGCGTAAGTAAGCCCAGAGGATACAGCAGTTTGAAGCATGTGAATGCTCATTTTCAGACTGTAATCTTATCAGTTTAGCAAGGAACAGCGAGCAAACATGGGTCAACTGAGGCTGAGTAAAAGCATAAAAAGCTAACAATATTGTGAAAAATCTTAAAGAACAAAAGCCCTGGTTGTGTGAAACCAGGCTGTTTAACTGTGACCTACTCGTGATAAATTCTATTAGCATGAAAATTGACTTCCTCGGTTTGTAACCATGTGCATGAGGGATTGAAAATGAAAACAAAGATGGTCGATGCTAGCTTTAACTGTGTAGGAGCCTGTTTTGGTGCTATTTTGGAATTTCCAAATGTTTCCAGAAAGACATTGTTTGACTTATAAACTGTCAAAGCAAGGGCACATAGTGGGTCAACAAAACCAACATGTGAGCATCCTTAACTCTACAATCTGCAGATTAAAGCTGACGGAGGAAAACGGTCATCATCATTATAAAGCAGGATCATATCAATAATGACACTATACACCAGGAGGTGTATTTTGGGAACTGACCTGGTATGACAGCAGCCCATGGGCCGATGTGTTTATAAATAATGTGTTTTCTACATTGCCCTCCTCAGACGGGAGGAAAATTAGTTTAAAAGATGCCTTCCCTCTGGGTGGGATCACCTAGGACACAGAGGAGACAAGACAAGTTATTCTAGACATTTCAACACAGAACATGACACATGATTGAAAACAGACTGAGTACTTTACTTTACAATACTTTACAATACTATGTGCATACACACTTACTCTTCTGTGAAAGAAGGGTATGTAAAAATGCCTGCTGGATGTAAACATTGACAGCAGCGTCACAGGAACTTCCTGGCTGGGGTTGTGTATATATATGGTTTCAGCTCTTGCCAGCCCCAGCGGCCTGTAAAGACAAGACAGAACAGTGTCATAAATAAACGCCTTTACACATAGAGCACCATGGTCAGCTGAGAAATTCAGAACCCAAATTTTCGAGTTAACTCATTTAGACTTCTGAAGAGGCTATATTAAATTAGACCCTTCTGCTGCTCACTTAACTCATTAAGGCTGAAGTGGTTGATGTGATTAAAGATCATTTAAGCAAGCAACATTTATATAAAACAATGTTGTGTTCCTCTTCTTATACTGTGTCCTGTAGAATATGGCACAAAAAACCCATAGAACATGAAGATGAGCAAAACTCGGAAATAAATTCACATATTTATATTTGCATCTATAAAAGAAAAGTTAGATGAAAACTGAATCCACTGCGTGTGTCAGTGTTTAAAAGGGAGAGATTAGCCTGGCAATTCAGGTCACTAAATAACTAGTGTTTTGCATTATGTCAATATGGGAAAGCTGTAAAGCTGCTGCCTCATGTTTAATCTGAGAGAGGCCCCAGTGTTAGAAGTCAAACCACATTTACAAATAAGGACATAAGCACGGTTGTGAAAGGGCTTTGCGTGACATTAGCATAACGATTAGCTCACTCTGTTTGACCATTCCTGCTAAAATATATTACCATAACATGTCACCACTCAACAATCTGTGCCAACCCAAGGCCCCTTACACCTCACCCTTTACAAAAGCACCTCAAGTGAATCAAAATCATGATTGTTTTTCTAATTCAATTAAATACAAATCTATAAACTTGCATTACAACTGCTGCATTCTCACAGAACAGAATATTAACAAGGCCATTTAAATGTGTACCAACATTCATAAAGGGTCTTTCATCAAGCTTGTGTGGCCGACTGAGGTGGGATGTGAGGTACTTTCAGGTGGGCTAATTTACAAGTTGACTGGGTTTTACAGATAATCTGGCATAATGCAAAGTCTATTTGTACGGTTTAATGCAATTATAGGTTAATTCCTATGGATATGTGAAAGTTAGGAACACTAAGAGTCACCTCTATACAATATGCTGGAATCCAATCCTTGAGCCTACAATAAATATACCACTTTGAGAGTTTTATTATTATTGAGGTCCTGTTTCATCTTTGTGTAATGTTCGATGCCACAGTTTATCTCGTTGTATTGCATTATATTGTAAAGTTGTCACCGGTTGTGTTCCCACTAAAAGATTAACCTCCTGAAGTAGAGTGTACACACGTCTAGATAAAGCTTAAAATGATTTAGATTCGATTTTTATTGCCATTTGCTGGCAGTGCAGGTACACTAGAATTGGTGTGGGTGTCTCTCAAAGTCAGATGGAAGAAGAGAGGCAGTTAGAGCAGCACGCCTAGATGAAGCTAAAGAAATAATTGGACATTTCCGTACATATAATGTCTTGTCAGCAAACAAATGATGACAAATTGAAAAAAAGATGAGATTAATCATGTATGTGAAAATGCTTCCTGGACACTGCTGTCGCAACATGAAATTGGCAGTGCAGCAGCAGGAACTACATTTGGAATGTAACAATGAAGTACTAGAAGTCCTGGTAGAAGAACTGGTTATGCCAGACTCTTACAACAGAACTTGCAGGTACTTGTATATGCTAGTTAAATCAATTTCTGCCCTTTCCTCTGTTTTTTGTTTCATCTGAGAAGGCATGTCATGATGCCAAACTTTCCCTCAACAACCCCAACTATCCGTTGCAGCTATTACAATCTTCTTCACTTCAGCCTTTGGCCAATGCAAAGAAGTTATATATCTGCATGATCCAGTTAACAGTCAGTGTGTTGTCTTTAAACAGAGGTGGGCACAGTGAAACACCAAGCAGCACACAGAATTTGCTTGAGGAGAAACCCTGATCTAATTAGTGTAGGGTGAATGGTGGTCTGTGTGCGTTTGAGTGCTCCTCTCTGCAGAGGAAGCCCAGGAATACAAACGCAGCATTTTTACTGCTTTGTTTCATTTTCGTAATGAATAGTCTATTTAGACACATCATTTTTCATTGCTGACTTGACTTTTTGAATTGTATGTTGGAAAAGACAACGTCTTTTTTCACGTGTTATTTCTCTGCAGACAAAAAGAAAACAGCGGCAGTTTTTGTTGAGCATTTATAGTTTATGAGTCACTTCCATTTGAAGATTTATTTAGAGTTATCCACACTATGGACATTATGGAGTGTTATTATATGACATGAAATTACAGAATCATTATCTAAAATGTATATACCTACAGTCAAAACATTAATAAATATGCAGAGGTGCAAATGTCAGCTTTAATTTAATTACTTGATTCATTTGTTGTGAGTAAAACACCAGAAAATACAACTTAAATAACTTCCATACTTCCAGTCAACATCATGTCATTAATACAGTCGCAACATTTTCATTTGAGAAGTTTGGTCAGGCCTCAACTGACACCTCTTTCACTTCCTGTTGGTGTGAGAGTCTGACTTCACTTTCATTTTACGCAAATGAAACACGCACTCAGAGTTTCCATAGTTCCCAAATTTTCTTTACAGCGTTCAACCTGTCAAGTGTGCAAACACTGACAAATAATCACAAACATATTTTTGCAGTTTACTGCAGATGTTGTCTGTAAAATCATCAGTAAACACCAGCACAACAGACAGCCAAGCAAGTTTAAACTGTAACACAGATAAGATCTTTTAAGATCCAGTTCTTTCTACGTCTGTGTCGTTGTTTTAACTGTGCCCAAGTGCTTTCAAATATTTCAAAATATATATTTCTTTAGTCACATCTTCAGGATTAGTCAACTCTACTGCTGTAACTACACAGTATAATTATGGCTGTTCCCACAGTTTGCACGGATAAAAGGGAAGCCACAAGCTGATGTGTGGGACTTTGGTCTTGCATTCCTGTTTTAATCTCAACTACAAATATCCTGAAGGAATACTCTGTCCAAACATGTATTAAATACTATTAGATACATTTTTGGTTTGCCTGCTTTCTGCATTCCAAACGAATGACATAAAATACTACAAATAGATCCTGCTAGTGGCTGTTTGCTTTACACAGGAGCAATTCTGACTGCTGTCCAAGCACAGCATTACATGTGATATTCTGGCTGGTCTGGGAGTATGGAGGCAAACAGGGAAGTTCACAACCCTTCTGACGGGGGTCAAGCCTGTCCAGTATGTGTCTGGATGCTGGGAAAGTGATCTTACTGCCATACTTGGATATCCTGTCTGTTCTTCAAGGTTGGAGGGCCCCTTGTTTTATGAAATCGTCTCCTTTAGTAGCATTCATCACTGCGACAGGTCACTTGCTGTGACGCTGCTGTCTTATTTTAACTCTGGTTATATTAAGTCAGCAGAGTTTTCCACATCACTCAAGGCGGAGAGATGGTGAAATGAAGCACAGTGTGTTACTGGGCGTGTCATATAGGGTTTCATCATTTTCACTGCAAAGTGAATAACATCTATGCTTGTTAAGGCATGTTATATGAAGTAGGAAGTGAGAGCAGTACTTACTGCGTCCCGAACTCCAACGCTGGGGGCTGAAAATGCAGAGGCCTCCCATTTTCACGTGTATATGGAGAGGAACTGGTTGGGAGAGGAAAATAACATGAGTAAAAAGACTTCCAAATCACAGCACACTTGAATCTCATCAGTTTCACTAAAAACATAAAGCATGACAAGAAAAACATCAATGTTGTTAGCACAGTGTCCTGGCACCTTAAGACAAGAACATTTTGTCCCCTCTAGAAGAGCATGTGACAGTTCAAAGGACGAATTTACAGTCAAAACTATCACTGCCCCAGGCGGCTCCACAAACCACTTATTTCCCTGCCTAACAAAGGCACTAAGATCAAGTCCGCACAGAAATTAAATTACTATCACACAAAGAGGGGAGGCCAGTAGTGGAGGTCATGTATCACACTTTAAATGAAGCCTGAATGAAGCGAAAATAATTACACACTCTGCTGAAGGCTGCAACTAGAAAACAAAGAGTTAATTGTGTTAGATATCACATCGTTTCATACATTGACTTAGAAGGAAACAATTCACAAAAATACTCTAAAAAAAGTATTTTGCATTTTATGTATTCACAGGTAGGGATGAACCATGATCACGTGATCCAGAGTTGTGTATAAGTGCAGTACTAGTACCACTGCCTTACAAGAAATTATATCACTCTTGCTTTATCGATATCTTGTTCTACTACTTAAAGTATTGTATACGGCACTGTGAACAGTCTATAGAAAGCCATGCAGCTTGAAATGTTGCTATATTTTTAACCCCTAATGAGTTATTTATATCACCTGGTTGTACTTATCGCTCAACAGGTCGATATCAATATCATATAAAGAACTCTCAATATAGACCAACATAGTGGGTGCATAAAGAATCTATGTTGCTTTGCATAGCATGTAAGCACCGCCGAAGACAACCAACCAACCACAAACCAGGGTTTAAAGGGAAACTCCTTTCTTCAGCAGCTCTTTTTTTAGTGTGTATTATGGTGCATATGGTTTAAGGTACCCTTTTCACTGTACTGATGTGATTTTATCCAATAAAATTTATTGTTGAACATCAGCCCCAAGTATTGGTCAAGCTCTACTGGAAATGAGTGACGTGAAGGAAGGAAACCTGATATGGGATTGTAAATGTTTGTGTGCATATATAATGTATGAAAACAAGAATGAACCCAGTTGACAGAAGACTCACACGGCTGTTGACCAACAGATGGCATGCAAGTGGAAGGATGACGGTTCAAATGCCATCTTAAAAGGAAATCACTCCTCTATATGTTTTCATGACTGCTGCACTGGATTCCTGAGTGTCTTGTGTGTTCTTTAACTATTTGTCACCTGAAAAACCAATCTTTGGCCCAGAAAATAACATTCCACTGCCAAATTCAAGAAATTAAATTACTCTTTATACAGTGGCACTGTTCAAACATTAAGGCCAAACCCAAATATATCCAGTTTACTTTCATATATCGCAAAGAAATGAAACCAACCTTCACATTATAAGATCTCAACTGTGCCCACGACTAGTGTGAAGCTTGAGGCCATTTAGACATTTATGAAAAAGCTGGTTTGTCTCAATAAATGTTGTGTTTTTAGAGAAAATGAATGGAGCAACCGTTGGTATGTGACCAACCTTCACCATCCTTTCACCCTGCTTCTAACAGCAATATAAAATTAATCAATAGACACCAAAGCTGAGTTCATAAGTAAACAGACAGGATGTTGAGAAAACACCACCAGAACCACCAAATGCTGCAGCAAAGACAGTGTGAGGAGACTGAGGGGAGTTAAATCCTTCACAGTCGACACAACATCACCCTGTCCTGACATATCTGACTTAAATCTTAGTTTGGGCATTTGTGACCAAAAACAGCCATGTCTTTGCTGATCATCTTAATCTGTATTTTTTTTAAACTTTGTGCAGATTATTGATCACATTTCTTCTTCATGGTCAACCACAGATATTTTCAATTAACAACTGATTTGATTTTGACTTGAAGTTGAAGACTATTTTGACATTTGCAAACATGTCTCATGCAAAAGATGTATTTGATTATTGTTACAGGGCATTTTACAGTTTACACAATGAATAAGGAACTAGAGGGGTTTTGTGGTGACATACTGTAACTATAAATGAATGGCGACACATTTTCGAAATGCTGAGACATGTCTCATAAAGCAGCTCCTAATAACTAGAAGCCAGCAGCAGTACTATTTGCATTACTCATTGCTGGACCAAGCAGAAACACCAGAACTTTTCCACCAAAAAATGCCAAATGGCCTCAATGTTGAGGTGCTTTCTACAAGTATTATTAAACTGACCCTTCCCAAACAGTTCCACTATCTTACATACTGCATTCAGTAGGGAGAGTAACATAAAAAACAGGAAGTACTGTATAGACCTCCCATGATAAACACGCACATGCAGAATGGAACAGTACATGAGGTCATATAATGAATGCAAATGTTAGGAAATGTTCTAAGTGGATAGTTTCCTGTTAAGGCAGCAATCTAATTTACCATCTCTGTTAAAATATCTATTGCTGTTCTCCACCCTTTTTCCCATAGCAAACATTCCTATGCAGAATAACCTGTTTGTATAAACACCATTATAGACTACAGCTTGAAAAATGCTGCTACAAATGTATTTTTCACACAAAAACACCAAAGTCAAAGCAACATGAGAACTACTGAGGCTGGTCTAGTGTGAAGTTAATGTGCAGGATATTAGACCGACCTCAGTTCAATCTGTTGACAGTAAGACCGCCAGAGTTTACTTAAAGGTCAGAGCATTGTACAGATGTGTTATCTGTTTTGCGGCGTGCGGTTAGTGTTTAAAAAGTTTTTTCTAGTAGATTGCATGATTCTATAAAATATCACTGGGTTAGAGAACATACTGTATTAACTAGTGGTGATTTCAGATGGATTTCAGAGAATTTCTGCAACAGTTTGCTAGTTGTATTTTATTTTACATCCAGTTCTACTTGTGCAGTTAACTTGCCACCTGCGCCAAAGCTCTGCTGAACTGGATCACTTCCTGAGCAGCAGCTCAGCCTGTATAGTCAGTTATGAAAGAAGCAAAAAAGAAAAGGGGTCGATGCTGAGACAACAGAAATAAAGAGAGCTCTGAAGAAGCCTGGCAACCCCCAAGCAAACCTTTATCTGTCTTCCGCCCAGGTCAATCAACCTCGTCTCTGTAGCCCAACAAGCAAAAAGATAGAGAATTTTCTTTAAAGGGAGGCTCTACGCTGTCTTCATATAAAAACTACAATTTACTTCAGGCTAAACTGAACTGACAGAACAGAAGTGAAGTGGGCAATGAAATATGGTAAGTAAAACTTGGATGCAACTTAGCAGAAATGGAATGGCAGGAAAAGTGAAACTATGCAACCCCCGCCTCTATGCCTGTCATAACTACTAACTGTCCAAATAATAACTGAAATAAAAAATAAGACCATTTAATTGCACATCATGTAAACATGTAAGTAAACTCTTACAAAGGGCATGAGCTTTTAATTCTTAAGAATATTCAGACATTATAATTGGAGTGTGAAGAAATATCCTAAATGTATAAAACATAAATAATGTTAAACCACAAAACACAAAACAATGAAATGGACACAAGCTCTGTTAACAAAAAATGTATATAAACACAACAAGCAATATCAAGATCAGCAGAAATGATCGAGGTCATGTACATATATCGTAACAAGCCTACCCGCCTCCAAAAGATATCTAATTTCAGAGTAAGCATAAGCAGATCAAGTTGGGTCACACAAGCACTTGTATTGTAGCACCGGCATGTTTGAAAGGGGTGCACTTATTGCAAGTCGCTTTGGACAGAAGCAGCTGCCAACTAAATGCATGCAACATCAACCTTTTAAATTATCCAAGTCTGATATCTTTACATGTTTGCATTCCATCAATCTCTCAGAAAGAGCACAGACTGATACAGATGCACATACAGAAGCAAAAGTCAAACAACAACAACAACAGAACTGCTTCAATTTTTAACTAATGACAATAAAGATGTTTCACTGCAGGCTACCAACTAGCGATACTTGAGCACAGTACCAGGTGAAGACTCGCACTTTCTATTTTCTTAGATACCGTCAAACTCGGCAAAATATAGTTTCTGCCTTTCACTTTTCACAAACGCCTACTCTTTCAACAAGCTATATCTATTCATGCACCTGCTCTTGACTGAACTGTCATACTGCCTCATGGTTTAACACCTGCAACATTACAATATTTCCCCTCTGTAGATTTAGCCCATGATAGCAACTGCAATACTTCAACACAAAGAACAAGAAATTAACTGGCAGTGGGCTTTGATTTGACAAGAGGGACACTGTCTCCTCTGTTACATAACAAGCGCTTTCTCTCCCTCATGCAGTTCTAATTGTTTGTTAATTCATAACTTGTCAAAAAGTATAACTTCAAACAGTGTTAGTCAGGCCGAAAAAACTGTGTGGGTGAGCATACGAGGGGTCAAATGTGAAGGTGCAATGAGGTCGTCTGCAGAGGAGTGTGGTGGCAGACAGTTGATATAGATCTAGATAGAACTGATATTTGAAATCTAAGGTCAGCAGTTTGAACATCACATAGGCATTTATCTAATTAAAAGCAGATTACAGTTGCAAAAGAGGTTTATGAGAGCAACACATAATTACAATGTACATTTGCTGATTATTGCAGGTATAAAACTAATTGGTTTCAAAATGCAAAATACATGTACTTATTTAAAGGCAGAGGAGAGCATTTACCTTGTTATATGTCCTACTGACTTTTTACTCTGAATTCAACAGCTGCTGCCCTTTAAAGAAAAACTCAGCCTCTCTCAACATGCGTACCACTGAGCCGTAGTCCAAGGGTTCTGTCCACTGCCGCAGTACAAAAATAACAAGTTATGTTTGGCGCTATTTGATCCCCTGGATCTAACTCAAATAAAGTCAATGTTAGCAGTGACCTCAGCCGTGCTCCAGGGGAGAGGTTAGGACCAGTGGAGAGTCTGGGTCAACTGGTGTTCACAGGTGTTCGTAGACGACGGGGAAACACTGAGCAACAGTGAAATTGAAAGCACATGGCGCAGCTATACTTGTGCCGCAGTATTAACACTACAGTGCAGTGAAGAGTAGGTGTCAGGGAGTTATTTTAACACCAAAACAATAAAGGAACAAGATTATGGGGAAATTTAAAAGACCTAAGAAGACAAAAGGAAGAGCTAAGGCATTTTGACACAAGACTGGACTCGGACATAGATATCATTAACCTCTGTATCTGCAGCCTGCTTTTCTCTTTAAGCTGGGAGAGAGTGACGGCAGGCCTGCCAAGTGCCTGATAACCCAGGCACGAGAGGCCTCACAGCCCACAGCTCATGAGGTCTCCAGGTCAACCAGCACTACGACACCTCCTTTGCTTGTCACCTCGCTGGACTTAAAAATAGCCATATTCCCACACTGTTCAGCTCGCTACGTGTAAACCTAATGAACTTTATATAAAGTCTGAAAGCTTGTCACTTCAAGCAGAAGTACTCCAGCCATTTAGTATTGCATCGCTATTCCATTATTATCTAGTGTTTGGAGTCGCTCCTACATACAGTTTCAGGATCAGATTTATTACTGGGCTAAATTACTCGAGCTAATTTCATATTATTGCCACAACTGCATCATGCTGTCATGGTAGATTATATAACACATAGTAAGTGCATCAACTTAAGAGTCAAAATCAAGCACTTTTCAAGCACTTTCAAGGTACTGAAGCATGACATTTCTGGAAATAAAGTTTATAGAATTCCCTCAGACCCACACTAATCAATGTAATGTATTGTTTGGTTAATTTATAACACATATACTAAGATAAGATATTATCTTTCTATTAGCTTTTGTGTAATGCTGCTGACAAACAAACCAACCAACCGACCAACTGACACTGCTGAAAACATAACCTCCAGGGCGGTGGTAAAAAAGAAATGGGAATCTCATTTTCTAAAATATGGGACTTTGAAAATCAAGGACTTTTTCAAGAAGTATATTGCAACCCTTGAAAAGACAACAGTTAAACGTCAACACCTTCCAAACAAAGCATTGCAATGACTCAGATACTGAGGAATACAAAAGTCAACCAAACTGTACATAATTTGTCAAGGAACAAACTTCAAGACAAGGAACACACTCAGCCAGTTAGCTATACGACGGACTGGGCTCTTTACATCACTGGCATTGGTCCTCGGGAAAAATAAACACGGAGCAGAACCAAGCACATATGCTAGAATATATGTGTGTATATGTATTCAACGTCAGTAAGGGGGATGAATAACCCTGAAGATTGCTCTGTTTCTGAGTAAGCTATTACTGAATAACACCGTGAATTGTCGATATTTTACCGCAAACATAAACAGCTGGGAAAGACAGACCTCCCCTCCTTTTTCTTTCAAGGAGTTCTAAAATTAGTCAGGAATCTGGTCCTGTGCCTCTTTAACACACGCCCCCAAACTCTCTCCGTCACACACCCCCTCACTCAGCAACATAAACAACATAGCTGCCTAGAGAAGAGGACTTTTAAAAGCCTTTTCAGAAACATTCAGTCCTATTACACTGAAACCACAACACCTAATTTGTCTGTGTGAACACAAAAACATGTCACCCCACGGCCAGTTTAATTCTGCTTATGAAATAAATCATTTAACAAAGCTCTACTATAATTTATAGCTTGTTGAAGATGTTCACATTCAACTGGAGAACTTTTTTTTGTTCAGAAACATGCAGAGGTATGCTTGTTTTTTCCACTGGGCTGTTCACAAACCAAACCCACGCCACAGCCCTGCTTTCATTCTGTGTCTTACAGTATAATTCTAGCCTGCATATACAGGAGAAAACACTTCAGTATGATGCAATCTGCATGTTGGTTCGGGGTTTGTTGGTAATTATGTGGCTTGGTGGAAAGTCTCGACATATTCCCAAGTGCCACTCATGGACAGGTGGAAACCTTTCATCAACTGTAAATATTATTTTAAAATTGCTGAATGTATATGTTACTTTCTCTGCCCAATGTTTGAACTAGCGATGTAAGATGGTTTAAATGTCATATACACCTTCTCATCTTGGTTGCTGACTACTGTGAATGTGTAATACATCATAAACGGGTGACAAAACCCACAGTTTCCGTTTGAGGCAGTTCTCACAAAAGAGCTACTTAAAAAAGAAAAATGTACCTGTCATCCAGTGGAAGACCATCTTTTCGTCGTTCCTTCTCCACCTGAAAATTACATAAAAAAACACTTTCATCAATAAAGCAAAAGATGCTGCAGCCCATTAATTCTACATTCATACTGTGGCCTAGAAAGAACCATATCAGGAGGCTCTGTGGGATGTAAATCTACTGCTATGCCAAACAGCCTTCTGGCTACTATGATGATTTTTATAAACAAGAGGTTTGATTCACATTGATGCGCCAACAACTTCCCTGATATGTTTCACAATGCATCTGTATTTTATTGCTTCAAATGCCAAAGGTTTTTATTTTGGATAAAATATGTTTTCACTGTAAATAAACCAGGAAATCCAAGCAGAAAACTGGAACAGCCTGGAGAAACTAAAACTGGCATTACATCTTTTCCACCCTGACTCCGAGGGTTAGACAGCAGGCAGCAATTTCTGCCAGTGTTGGCAGAGTGCACTGTCGTTCTCAGAGTACAACAATGAACATCCAGTTTGTCGTGCTCTACATGTTCTCACACTGTGTATTCAGGATTACTGAATGAATACAGCATTTATGTCGATTGGAGACTATACAAAAATGTTTTGCTGCAAGTGGTGTGCAAACTACAAATTAAGACTGAGCAAGATAATGTTGATATATGACTGCTGAATTGGGTTTCCTGATCTTAAAGATAATGTTAACACTGTATACAGCATCGTCTACATAATTAGTCTATTTCTTATTTAACAATAAAGTCGTGTGTTGGTTGGTTTGATAAAATGTCTATATATCCATCTATCCATCACCTAACCTCTGTGAAGGAAAATGCACTTCATCAAAATGAAAAATAACAAATATAAATCAAATCCATCCATTTTTCTTTTCTTTCACTAACAAAATGTTTACCCCAGAGTACAGAGTATCCATCCAGACATTCATGCGAATCATCACAAATCATGTAAATTTGAATAACTGGTCGATTCAAATTATGATGAACCATGTGCATCATTGTCTAACCACATTACAGCGTCAACATACTGCATCTACTGGATGCTGTTTAAGTTCATTCTTCTTGACTAAGGGTGGAAATTGACCAGTGGTGCACTTGGTGGGTCAGGGACAACTGAGTGATCATTTTCACAATGACATGGCTTAGATCCATTTGTGTAACTGAAGTGCTTAATATACATAAAAACACGTTTTCATAAACTCCTTTCAAACACAGCAGAAAAGCACTCCATGAAAACCATAAACAATGGACGTTGCAGGGGGTGACCGTTTACTGAATAAGTGACTGAAAATTACAACACAGCAGTTCAAACAGCAGTGCAAACACAGTTAACCACACTGTAGAAGGTTATATGCATCATGCATGGCCTACAGAGATAAGCTTTCATGTCTTCAAAGACAGAACATACAGTTTCCATAGGAACAATCTGGGAGCCTTATATCTACATCATGGCTTCATGATCATGCCACAGAACAACAGGACTTAATATAGGAACTGTCTGAGCCACCACCATGAATCCCCATCTGTCAGACATTTTATCTCCTCTCCCATCTTTCCACCTGCTCTCTACTGCAAACTAGTTAAGCAATTAGCAAAACACACACTGTACGGGACATAGAGGTACAAAACTATACTGTGTGCGAATAAAGATTATACCATATTGTTTCTACGGAGGTAGCAACAACCCTTTATGATTTTGCAGGCAATGCAGTGCGTCAAAGAGTAGGGTGCCTTATACAATGTGGTGGTACGGTGAAATTAAGACATTTAAATCAATGGATACGCACAAAATGGACATTTCTATGTATATTTGTGATGTATTTATGTTTCTCTCCTTTGACTGTATCGTATATACTGTGAACTATTTTTTTTATACATTCATATATCCCTATAAGAGCTCCTGTTTACTTGTATTATTCTGTGTCATATCCTTCAATGACCCCAGAATGTTTAAAGCTTGGCATGTTGATTGCTTAAGTGAATGAGAAACAGATTTTCCAGCTGATTAAGTACAACAATGGCACATTCTGTTGCTGCTTGTTGCAGCAGGTGAGCCATTAAAGCACAAGGAATAGCATGGTGGAGCATGCGCCATTTGTAATTGAATTGGATTCTAGTTGCAGGGATTCTAAGGTGAATGCAGGGATTTAAATCATCTATGACAGGCATCTGTTTACACAACACAAAGAGGTGAAAATCTGAACTAATCCAAGAATCATTGGGAGACTGTAAACCACCCAACAAGATTTGCAGCTAATCCAAACATATGATCCTTAGTAAAATCCACAACACAAGTCAATGTTGACAAAACAACAAGTAAGAGGTATGAGATTAAGACAGCATCAATCATAAGATGTAGCTATGCACATAGTATCTGTTCAGCCAAATCAAATATCTTATTTGATTTGAGCAATACACATCAAGGCACATGACACTGTTTCTCCTGCGTCACCACTTCAATGTGCCCACAGCAACATACAGTACAGTGCACTACTTAACCAGCTGACCAGCAGCAGCACTGGAATATAGAAGAAATACACCCATGTCATGCTCTATTGCACATAGCCCGTGTAACTGAGACAGTCACTCCATTCACCGCTGCTGCCTATCTAAACATGACACCCAACAATGTCAACAGTCCTGCCATCTGTCAATTGGTCAGCACTGGATTCGTGGAAAAAAGCGTGCCTGAACACCGACACACACAACTTTTCTTTCCAAATTAATTCTCTTGGAATTTTGTCTTACCAATCTCTAACAATTACTCTCAGTGATGACTGGTGATTGCAGCAGTGTGAAGATTTTTTAAACTTTGCAAAACATCAAATCAAACAATCAAGTAGTTTGTGAAAGGAAAGCCTGCTTTTTAAAAAAAAAAAATTAACTATAGGTATCAGGTTTCACAAAAAACAAACCAGACCTAATGCATCAAAGCTGTTTGGGTATCATTTGCATAATCGTCTTTACTGGTCTTTAAAGGCAACCAAATTATCAATGCTATTTACATCTGTTAACAAAGGCTTGGTTGCTCCTGCTGCTGCAGAAAATGCCACACCTCCCCCTCAGGTAACATGACAGTCAGCTGTTGACCTCATGACAGGTTATCAGTAAACATCCCTGCTGTTTGTGTTTCTGGTCTTGGCCAATGATTACATAATCCTCATACAGGCCTGACTAGAAAACATTTGTAGAATTGTAACTGACATCCTAACAAATAAGGCATGCCATTTAAACTGCACAAGCAGGAAATAATTGTAAAGTAGCATGCGGGTAGGACTGTAAAGAAGTAGTATTCAGACTCATTCCTAACGTGCTCTCACTGTGTACTACTGACTGAACTCCACAATGGACACTATGTACAAAAGAAAATAAGGAGGAGCCACATGGCAGGTGGCCTCCCGCTCTGGTTTCATTTCACTATTTAACGATGCATACTAGCAAGAAAACTACACAATCTGCATTTTAGTATAGTCACAAAGCCGTGTATGGTCATTGATATCTCCTCACATAAACAAATGAAGATGCACACTCTCACCTACTTACCAAGTGGAGCCAAACACAATGGGGATGCATTAACCACACACGTGCTCATGCATGGGGGGGTGTCTGTGTTTTTTTGCATATAGAAACTCTCAATTCCTCATTCATACAAACACAGGCAAGAAAGAAATAACGTAATTACCTGAAGTGGGACTAATGGGTCTGCATCCTCTGGTTGCCAGACCTCGACCACGCTGGTGGACATCTGACTCAGAGCTTTTGTGGGAGCGAGAAATGAAATTGACAGTGAGATGATAGGTTGAAAACTGGGCAGCATGGAAAACACAACCAACTGGAAATACATACAAATTGAAGCAATTGAAAGATTAAACTGCAAAACTACAAACCCCTCGTGTCATATTTGCTTGTGGCATGTGAATAAACTGAAACGGCGTGGATGATAACCACACAGACGAGTGAGGAAATGACTTCGCCTCGGCAGGCTGACAAAGGCTGTTTGCTAGCTGCTCGATTAGCTTGAAGGCTAGCTCGGCGGCTAACGAACTTGGAAAACATCTCTCCTGCCTGGCTGCTACTGCAGTAAACACGACTCCTCAGCTGACTGTCTAGGGTTAATTTACGACATTTTATAGCCGCTCTACATTAACAGCATCCACCGCTAAGTCCCCTTTTTAAGCCCAGATAAGACGTTACTTCCCTGCCTGCACAAGTTATCGTTCAACAACACAGGGGAAGTGGGAGCTAGCATGAACTAGCAAGCTGACAAACATGAGCTAACTACAAACCTGAAAAATCAAATAAACCGAAGTCGCTACAATTTTTTTTTATATCAAATTTTTATTTTATAGCTTGAGTGTCAATTAAGCTTCCCTCCCCCCTAATTTCCCAGTATGTCTGCTGTCAAGTCAGTCTCGCTCACTTAACGTTAACGTCTTTTTTTTTTTTTTTTTTTTCCAACG
>OMLP01046145.1:35112-92756 GCA_900302685.1 Spondyliosoma cantharus
TTTTTTACCTCTAACAATTCTGCCGTTTTAACAGGAACCAGCATGTCATTACCACTCTTTTTTCCAATCTAGCTGACATCACTCTCTTGGCCCCTTTTGCTCACATTTTTCTCCCCTTCAACAGGAACATGTGCCCATAACGCAGATCTCTTATTGCCCCCCCATCACTCAGTGACTACACCATGCCCGAGTAACAGGGTCAAAAACATGTGCTTTTAATCACAGCAACACAATCCACTTTCTCCAGATTAATATCCACTTTAAAACGATCCCTCCTCAGTTCACCCAAACATTCGCTACACAGTTTGGTTCCTCTGCAGCACTTAAAAGCCTCAGATTGTATTTTTATGAATTCCCTGTTGATACTCACGATGTCAGAGTCCATGTTGACGTTGAGGGAGCATGTTTTATTTAAAAACCAAAAGCTTTCAACAGTCCTCTGCACTATGGGATTACTGCCATTGAGAGGTCTGGTTCTGCTTATACAGACTAAATACAGTTAAGATGGCAACAGATAGCTCTGGTTGCCATGGTGATTTTGCAAGCCTGTTGACACTGACTGGTCTTAATAAAAATAAACTGATGGCATTTTACTAAAATGAGCTGTTTATTACCCTTCAGGCACACTACAGTTCTATTAGAGCAACATTATGTATCTATTTTAGCTTTGCAGTAATAGTTTGAACTAACAGTCCAGGTTTATACTGCAGACGTGGACCGATTAATTGGTTTGGCTGATTAATCGGTGCTGATGGGAGCGGTTAGGATCGGCGGAACTTGGCTCTGAAAGTCTCGACAGCTCTATCCATCTCGACACTACCATTATGACATCGGCTTTTTAAATCCACTACTGGTCAAACTCTACTACTGTCTACCGTCAGTCCCACTCCGAGACCCCGACGTCCGCTCCTGCACAACAACTTGGGTGAACAGGTACGATCTCCTGGGGGAAGTGCTCAGGATTTATGCCACCAACTATTCTATGTCGGTGAAACTGGATCATATTTTATGTAGGAAATGTCTTCCAGATATTTCACTGATGTCCTTCGGCTACTCTGACTCAACTCTCTGTGATTTATGGAGTTTCCTGATGGCCAGATGGCATTACTTGTTGCTAAAATAACCTCTAACTGCTAAGTGTAGCCACCGTTTGCCAGTTAGTGCAGCTAGCTGGCTCTAACTGGACCGGACTGGCTTTTAGTCATTATTAAAATGCTGTAAGACAGACGTCAAGCTGGCCTTCTCGCTGTTGCAGAAGTGAGTAATATTAGCTGGCTTGCTATGTCTTGTGTTCTCGCACTTGCTTGATGTTGGCTGTGTTAGCAAAGTCAGTGGTATATCTGCAATCCAAAACTGTAGGGGTGCCAAATTAAGGAGCAGAAATTCAAAATGATGCTTTCATAATTTTCTGAACCAAACCGTACTTTTTATATCTTTGAAAATGTGCCTGTTGAAGTACAAAATCTGGTCTCAGCAAAATCATGAAAAGTTTTAAATTGGTCAGAATGTTTTGAAGAACTACTTCTTTTACAAAAGTTTGCTTTGGGTGGGATTTGTCTCACATGGTTGACGGATCAGAGTGTGAAACTGCAGACTTTTACCTAAAGTGTAAAGCAACTATACAAAGCTTTGGTTAAAATAAACTTCAAGAAAGCATTTTAGCCTTCATGTCACACTCAAACATCCGATGATTGACGGGATGAAATATGAGGTCGGTGTGGTAAACAGGCTGAAACGTGCAAACAAAAGGGTGGTGCGTCTTCTAACCTTTAGATAAGTTTAATTTATCAAGTAAGTATCCAGCAAGGGGAAACACACAAATATATACTGTACGTAATTTTTTAAACAGACTGCCAATGTGTACACCCGACCAGCTGGACCACTGTGAAGAAAGATATTTCTTTACTAAAACTGTTGATCATTACTCACATATGCCCTTCGTCTTCGGGGCGATCTTCTCAATGTCTTTCAGCTGAAACACATCTTTCTTCAAGGAGGATGAAAGAACATAATGCAGGAGAATCATTATTTATCATAAGCATCATAAAATAACAAACTTATAACATCTGCGTCTGTAACAGCATCTGTGTTTTTGGCTGCACTTTATTTGTGATTCCTGGAAATGTATTAAACATACATATGTTTTAAAAATATACAGTAACTTGACGTTGCCTTTCCATGTATTTATCTTAACTAATCTAATTAATTCCACTCCAAGTACTAAAACTGTGAATTTGGGCAACAAAATTTATTAGCACTTTTTCAATTTGGATTTTGCAATGATCTCATTTTAACGTGGTCTAACCAGACTTTGCTGGGCCAATTTAGTCATGAAGTATTTACCTAAGTATTTGTGTGCAGATGGGTCAATGTGAGAAAACCGCGTTGATGCATTTCTTCTCAGAAAAGCCTGTTCTGTGTCTGTTACAGGGTGTTAAAATTAGAACCACTCAGTGTCGCTCGAATGTGAAGTCTTTACTGGTCCATTTAAGTTTTGATAGTGGCTCGCCCTTTTAGCTTTTGTCTGACTTCTCAAAAGGGGGGCAGCCTCGATCGATGTTAGCAACATTAAGTCAATACTCTCCTTTTTCAGATCGCGTTAAAGAAATGATGACACAAAATACTGACTAGTACATTTGGTGATCCATGCAGTCTCAATGTAATGTGTTCATCACTGTTTTTTTATAGGCCATATGTGTTCAGATTGTAACATGGCGTGAGAAATGAGACCCTCCTCGTCTCTGCCGGGTGCCTGCGGACAAAAGGATGTGACGCACGTTCTCCAGTACCTCGTTTTACTGTCAAGTTCCACACATTGTTATACAGCCACCTGAAAGGGAGAACTCACCGTTTCAAAGAAAATCTCCATCATGCGGGTTCTCTTCTCCTCCAAACTGAGTCCTTTCTTCTTTGACTGTAACAGAAGGTTTACTGTAATATACGGCCTTGATAATATCAAGGTACCACATATACTAATACAAAAACATAGAACAGGGTGTAAGGACAGAGGATGTCGCTCGCTGTACAATTCGTAAAGCCCAACGAGGCAATGTGATTGTGATTCTGGCCGATATAAGTACAATTCATTCGATTATTCTAATTTTGTCTTGCTTGTTCTGTTTTACATTTTTATCTTCAACTCAGTCACTGTTGTTCTCTTCCCTCTGACCATCACTATGTATTTTTGAGGCATTGATAGTTTTATCTTATTCGTGTTGTTGTAATTTTTACTTCCGGCCACCAGAGGCAGCAATGAGCTACACGCCAACCAGCGAGGAAGAAATGATGTAATCTTGGCGGATAGAAATTTGCGCAACCCAAACTCAAATCAGTCATGCTTGTGTTAATTTATTACTTGACTAGCTCTGTTGTCTCTCCTGACAGCTAACAGAAATCGACCTTTAACGTTAGTGTGTTCCTGAAATCATCCGTCCTCCATAAACACAACATAATGAGCTAATTACATCCAGTCACTAGAGGAGCAATACATGAATTACACGGAGTACGAAGGTCCAGAATCATTACACATATTGATCCTGTGTCGTGTAATTAGGTAACATATTGCTTGGTGTTTATTATTAACACTCTTGTTGCTAGGAGCTGAGCTAGCTTGGTAAATTAATGCTAGCTTGTACACGTACGCGTCTATGAAGAACTTTAACTGCAGGTAAAGGTGAACATCTGCTTACCATTTTGTTGTGTTAGCTGTACCAGCAACCCCCACTAACATTAACGTCTCGGGGACTTGCGTCCGGAGATGTTTTACAGCGCTGTTGTGTTTGTAATCCAAACAAGAAGGAGACGGAGGAGGCGCAGGACTGAATTTCCCGCGGAGGGATGACACGGTGTTGTGCTGCCTTCACGGTTCCTCGTAAACTCCAGTTAGTCCAGTCCGGGGCTGAGTATGGGGCTGTACTAACCATAAGTAAGGCTGTGTCCCAATTAGGGTCTGCATCCTTCGAAGGATGTTGCCTTTGCAGCCTTCAAAGGTGAGTCTCTCCGAGAGACTTTTGAAAGCCGCGTCAACCGTCGTTAAATGGGACAGTTTAGCCTTCGGAGCATTTCCTGGTTGCGTCACCAGATGTTCCCGCCCTTAACCTTACGTCACGATTTCTGCCGCCCAGGCCCGCGAAAGTGACGATCCTAGGCCACGCGATGTCGCCATTTTCCTTCTTTCTTTCTTCTTCAGAGAATCTTGGGATATTGGAGTTACAGCCAACACTAAAGTAAAAACCTCCAGATGCTTTGATGCAGACTGAAGTTTAATGACATCAACAGATATCGACTTTATTAATCCCACCAGGGAACATTCGATTAAGCAGCTTGTTGAACTCTAAACAAAAACTCTGTGAAATGCAAACTAATACAGCCGGGAGGTACAAATGAATCCAAATCTATAAATAACCTTAATATATAAACTTGATCAACAGAATAAAATATCAGATCTAGTGGTGATGTTACAGAACTGCAGGTAGTTTGGGTCAATATTCTGCACTGCTGTTTATTTATAACAATCATTTTTCAATAAAAATGACATTCAGACTGCTGAAGATGGCCTTTAACACATTTCTTATAGATCGTATTAGTCTGGCATCAAATAGTGAATCCACTGTGTGCAGACTGTTGCACAGTTTGTAATGTTACAGAAGGCTCCCACATCAGGCCTTAAAGCCATATGATCATATGATGATGTGTAAAATGATGAGTGGTTGTTCTCAGGTCAAACAGCTTCCAGCAGTCGGCCTGTTGACCGATCTTTGTCTCCTGGAATATAACAAACAGAGGAAACGTTCAAACTCTTAACGTATGTCAACATGTGTGCACATTAAACAGCCTCCAGGTGTCACATGACACACAGTAGGACAGGATGCTACACCTTTATTTTATATTTTATTACAACAGTTAACAAATGGTTGCATGAACATGTCTGAACTTATCAACATCCTCCACCCACGATAACATTCAGAGGGAAACGATGCACAAGGAAAGATAAATAAGCAAATATACAGATACTGTCGAATACTCATTAATCAAACATCACATAACTAATAAAAATGATAATAAAATACATGTGCATGTGTGTATATACACACATACACGTACAAAAAGCAAAACAATGAATTCTAATGATTGATCATCTATAATCAGTGTTTCAGGGGCCTGAAGCAGTGAAAGCTGCTCTCTGGGTCACTGACATGTACTGAAACCAGCAGGAGAGCGGAGCTGAGAGGAGTCTGGTCCAACATCAAGTTATCAGAGCCTCAAATGAGGACGGTTAGATCACCTACAGAACACAGAGGTTCCACTGAGGGCTCGTCCATGAATATTATAAATACGCTTCATCAAATTATACCAGGTCATGTGACCCAGGGACTCCAGATCAATGCTGGGTTGTTTCACTACTCTGGATAACTAGGACACACATCTTTGTTATGGATTTTAGTGCTCGTCATATTTTACATGAATATTTGTTATCAAGTCAGCATGTTTCTTTCAGAAGCTTCCAGATCACTCAAAATGTCTCCAAAGTCTTCTTGTTGACTGAGACACACCTCTTTTTAGCCCCATCGGCTGAGCTGTTAGTCCACAAATGTACCGTCTGTGATCGGGAGGAACTAAAATCCAATAAAAAGAGGCGTGTGTCATCCAACAGTAATGAGTTTGATTCAATGGGTCGCATGACCTGGAAGCTGTTGAAGAACCTACAACTAGAATCTATTTCAATATTTCTGTTCTCGTCCTTGTCAGATGTTGTTTGTGAAACACAGCTCGGAAAACGCCAGCTCGTCAGGAATATTTCTACTTTGAAGCGGAAGAAACTGGTGGGCTGAGGTTTTACAATGAGACTTCCTATCGTCTTTGCAGTAAGACAATAATATCAACTATCACAATGTTCAGCCGGGACAATATTGTGACATGAACAGAACATTGAAGTACTCAAGTAAAGTTCCTCCAAGTTGAACTTCAGTGAATTGTAATCTGGCTCATCTCGTCGCTGGTTGTTCGATATTTTGACACGACGAGTTTCATCCTTACTGCGAATGATTATCGGTCCCAAATATCAGTTTTCAGCCTGCTTGGTTTCTAATAATCGGTTATGGGCCCAGAAGAAGCCACATGGCTCCGGCCTTGTCGCCCACACCTGGTACTGCTGCTCTTTAACTTCAGGACTTGTTCTGAATGACTCACCTGGTCTAAATGAAGGACAGATACAAAGATCACTGGCTCTGATTTTAACGATCACAAAGATTCACTTTGAGATCTTGTATATGACCAGTCGTGTAGAACGAGTGAGAAAACCTTCAGAACCAGCACATGTTGTAAACCGGTTCCTCCCTTGGATAACAGCTTCTCCCCTGCAGCTCTAAAGGGGATTTACATGTTGGTCACATCACCAGGTCCTGTTTGACTTGAACTTAGTTACTCTCCATGACTCCGTATGTGTCACTGACTTTCTTCCTACACGTTTGTCGTCATTTCTGATTACGATGCTGGTGCTGAAGGTGAACTGATCCCAGGTGATGATGTTCTGAACCCTCACAGGGTCCGGACACGTCCACATCTTCACAACAGCTTTTATTTACGATTAAAGACCACGGATGATTTGGTGCTTGTGTTGTGTTACAGTGTTGTGTTACAGTGCTGTGTTGTGTTACAGTGCTGGCTGCAGCTTGGTGTTTCACTGGAGCTGCTGGTGAGTGTTTATTCTGCTCGGTTGTCATCATTGTTCACTTTTAAATGATCAGTTTATGAGTGTTAATATAAAAACACATGTAATGGTGATAAATATATGATGTAAATGATGATGGTGATGATGTCACTGCTTGCAGTCTGACCTGTGTGTGTTCACAGAGGGATGGAGAGTCAAGCTGATCAAGGTGCGGTGAGACAGCACACACTCGTCTTTCTGTCCTCGTCGACTACGTTCAAGTCTGTTCGTCAGCTTGTGACCTAATGAAGCGATGTCTTCACTGTGTGACGCTTCTCTCTCCTCCAGGTGCTAAAGAGAGGTGATGAAGGTCGAGAGGTATTACAAGATGAAAACACCGTGTGGTGGGATGAGCGTCTCCAGTGACTCTGTGAAGTGTATCAGCAGACTCGCACGTACTATCCTATACCACACGTAAGACAACATCCGCGTGATTCATGTTCCGTCCACTTGAGGGCAACAAAAACATGGTTATTATGGGACAAATGTAGAGATGAGCAGTGTGTGGTCCACCTCTGGTTCTGGTTCTGCTCACGTCTCCTCTCTGTTTCCAGATGTAAGGGGCAGACATCCTGTAATGTAGCATCATCCAGCCTGACCAAGGGTCCATATGCCGCTACATACAAATGTGTCATCAAGAAGTAATGACACTATAGGGCCCGACTGTAAGTAAACACATACACACACACACACACACACACACACACACACACACTTGTACTTTTATACCCAAACTGAATGTTTTGAATTAAAGTAACACACTGTTTCTTATTATTGATGATTTAAAGGAGCAGTGTGTGGTTCTGGTTCTGGTTGTGGAGAAGGAATCCAAACTGAATAAAGTATTAGTATTGAATATTATATATATATATATTATGATGCCTAATAACACAAAGGTTGTTCCATCAGCGAATAAACAAGCTGTTCTCAGAGGAACATCAGGTCCAGAACGCTATGTGAAGCTCAGCTCAGCTCAGCAGAACAGAACCGATCAGAACATAGTTGTTGAAGTCAGCTGATAACAATCCTCAGCTGCTCGTTAACACAGACACAAAGAAAACGCTTCAATACAAAGTGAATTAACTTTGTCTTTGAGGGTCCAATCAGCAACAATTTTCAAAGATTATGAAAGATTCAAATCATTTTTAAACTTTGGCTGCTTGAATAATTGTTGTTCATGTGAAAGCACAAATCACTGATGTGATTCTGTTTCATGTTGTGTTTGTTTCTTCTGGTGTTTCTCTGCAGGTGAAGACCAATCGGCTGAGGCCTTTTCAAACTCTGTCGTTCACGGCTGTGGACAGAACGGTTTGAAGACACATCAGACTGATCAGAGGTCAGATCAGAGCTGAAACTGGAGATCCTCGTCCTCTGTCTGAAGTCGTGTATTGAAATGATTCAAACATGTTCAAACTGAAGGATTTGAAATGAATAAAATCAAAGTTACCCTCTGACAGCATTTATTTTGTGATGACTTTTATTTGTCACTGTGCAGCTTCATTCTTCAGTCGTGCTTTTATTACATTATTTATTATTTGATTACACATAATGTTGGTTTGGGGTCGCTGGCAGACGAGCTGTTCACTCAGTTTCATATGAGGATGTTTTATGAATGACTTTCATTTCATTTCATAACTTTGCAGCAGTCCTAAAACTCAGAAATCAGTTTGCATGTTAGCACTTCCTGTCCCCTCGTCTCAAAGTCTGTGAGTGTGTTGAATGTGTTTTCAGTTAAATGTGTGAAATATCTCTGTATCTCTGTATATGTCTATGGTACTGACTACCTATACACACTGTTAGTGATTATTAGTAATTCTGTTTTTTCAGGATGTCTTTTGTGTATGGACTATTTATTCTGTACCACCAGAATTCCTTTCAGTTTCAATTCTAATAATTGGTATCAGACCTGATAAATCTACATCGGTCGACCCCTAGTTTTGAGTCGCTCAAGGCGTCTTGTTCGATATAGGTTTGTCTACTATTTCCGACTGCAATCGAACGCAACAGTACTTTAAAGGGGACGAGCGATGTTGTTTCACTTCACTTGTGATTGTCTGCCGCCCTCTGCTGGCTGATTAATACACTGATCAAATATGGATAGGTGTAAAATAGCCAGGGACTGTATGTTAACTTCATAAAACAATTATTTCTATAGGTTTGCTGTTATACTGGGAGACAATTAAATGAACACCAGTTATAATCTGCTGTTCAAATTTACAGTTTTATGTTGTCATAGTGAAAACACAGATTAATTAATCTGTGTTAGGGGACATAGACGGATATACATATGACCCTGAGGATCATGAACATGCAAAGGACATTTCTGACATGATTATTTTCACTCTTTAAACAGAAGCTTTGCTAATTTAATTAAAAAAAAATATATAACAGTCTTTTCAGCAGCTATGGAGTTAATAACAAGTGCATCTTTTTTACAACACACAGTATCCCTTATAAAAAAACACGTTTATTCAAGTGTGTTATTAGTTCTTTAAAACAAAAACAAAACAAGCATGCTGTTCACTTATCAGAGATGCACTTAAGTGTTCTTGATTTATAATAACACGTATACAGAAAGGTCCAAGTATATTTGACTTATATTTGTACATAATGGTACGTATGTATATATGTATATAGATATACTTAAGAAAAGCATCATCAAGTATTCTTGCCTTATACAGGTTTCTAACCCTCTAACATTTTTTTGAAAATGGGTTACAAGTATACATCCAGTTCCCATAAGTTCACTTTTTGTATAATTCACAATACAGGCCTAGTTGCAGTACAAAATAAAACTTTGATGCAAACCAGTTGTGTTGTCAAACTTCTAATTTTACACTTAAAGTGTGCTCAGAAAATATCATTTTATAAACTAAAAAGTGGACCAATTTAGTCCCAAGAAGTATCGAAGTGGTACACTTGCAAGTAGACTTACTACACAGATTAGTCTTGGGAAATATACTTGACCCGTACTGAAGTTTACTTGCTAAAATTAACTTGAAGTATATTTATTTTGTTGTAAGGCATGTCCAACACAAAATAGAAAACAAACGCAGTATTCTTTCCTATGGGCACTTTAATTCCATTTGGCATTACAAATATAAACAATACAATGGAAAACAAATAATTTAACAGGATCGTGTAGAAAATGGATGACCAAATTCAGGATAACAAGTCATGAAAACTGTGTGCTTGAAGACAAAACAGATGCTGACTAAGGCTTTTCTAAAAGGAGCACGGTGCATTTTAACAACTCGACTGTTGAACTACACATTGCATCTTTTCTGGAGGATAGACGGATCGGTTGACTAAACTACAACTTGTTAGTAGTCCTACAGGTTTTTTTTTTTTTTTTTTTGAATGACCATAAGAGCACATGGAGGGGAGCGAAGGTGATCACAGTTGTGCAGCTCTGCGTCTGATGTTGTCAGATTGATGAACAAACCCTTGACGTGAGGACTGTCTGTCGCACCCTGCTGACTTTATTATCAGCGTTTTTTTTTCATCTAATTACTCCAATTCTGCAACAGAATCTACGATGTTTGTACATAATCACAGCAGATTGAAAGTCGTAATGTCAAGAGGCTTCTTACCAAACACACGCACATACACACACACACACACACACACACACAGCAGATAAATCAACATATCAAGTGGCTTCGGTTTTGTACCTTTATTGATCACAACACGCTCGCACTTGTCACGCACACACAAGCACACCGTGTGTTTTTGCACGACCAATTAAGCAGAAATTACCAGCATATTTTCAGAAACTCGTGTGTGTTAATTTGAAGTGATGACATAGAACACTGACTTATCATTTTCACATACAGGTAGAAGTATTATTGAAATAGTGCTTCAATTTAAACTTTTAATTTCATGGTGTAGTTAAAGGTGCAATACGCAAGAATCAGCCACCTGTCTAACCCAGTATATCAGCACAGTAGCGCTAACTGCTGCTAACTGTAGCTGTCGTTAGCTAGTTAGCTCGGTTAGCCGTGCAGGTAGCAGTACGGGCTGGGGGTGTTGGTGTTCACATCGCTAACACATCGAGCTGGGGCTAGCTGCTTAGCATGCTAACTGCAGTGGATAGAAAAACTCGATACACGGATGTCATAACGGCAAAACTTTTATTCCGTCACATTCTGTTGATGGTTTTAGTTGGTGAGTTAGTACATGTTGCACCTTTAAGTATCGTCCTGAAACAGACTTCTAGAGTGCACAGTAGCTTTTCTGGTGTTTCTTAGTAAAAACAGCATGCACAGATATGCTTAATCATGCTCTAAAATACCCTGCTTCCTACAGTGGGTGGAAGATTTGTCTTTATCGTGTACAGGCAAAATGTGAGGACTCTTACGAGCATCGAACAGGAAGCTGCAGTTACTGGACCTATAAATAGAAGTCCCTTTTTATTCAGGTGACTCAAGTACTTGTTTACTTTAACACAGTGTCCAACCAGTATCAGTTAGGAAAAGTGCAATGGAATCATTTTCCGGTTTTCCCGCCATGTCTCAACAAATCCAAGGTCTCGTGTGTGTACAATATTTCGGTTTTGTGTCTCGAATCCGCGAAGTTATGATGGAATGTGAACAAGCTCATAAGCGACTCCTCAAAGAAACCAATCAGGCGTCCCACACTTCATTCAAACCACAAAAGACTCCGTCTGTTGTCTCTCACTCAGGTGTTGAACAGTCAAACAGATGGCACGATGACAGCACGGCTCGAAGATGAATGTGCGAGTGGATGAGTGCGGATCCGTCTCCGTACGAGTGAGTGCGTGTGAGAGTTTATGTACGCTGTACAGTTTGTGCGTTGAGGAAGAAGAGCTGCTACTGCAGGTAGCGGTAGATTTTGAAGCAGTGGTTGCCAGAATCCGCAACCACGACATGTCCGTCGGAGGTGAGAGCGAGTCCCTGCGGGCCGTACAGCGGGTCTGCTGAGGTGTTGATGTAGGAGAGGAAGGAGCCGCTGCCATCGAACACCTGGGACACAAACAGAAGAAGCTCCGTCACCCATTTGATTGTCAGTTTTTTAAATTCAGTCTTTATCTTCTCAACCTCGAATTTGATGTAAAAATGGGGTACAGCATGTCATATGTGGACAGTGTGTTAACTTTAAAGACACATGCCTGAATCCAGAATCCAAAGAAAATGCAGCAAGGTGTAAAATTCTACTCCTGGATGTTGAGGCAAGGTTTGTTGAACTGACCTGTATCCTGCTGTTGCCCCAGTCCGCCACTATGATGTTCCCATTGACGTCCACTGCCACTCCTGTGGGGGCGTTGAACTGGCCGTTGCCTTCGCCGTTTGAACCAAACTTCAGCAAAAACTCCCCTTCTGTGTTGAACACCTACATTTTTGTTATGGCATGGAGACAATAATGTGAAATGACTTGCAAAAACACAACACAATAACAGTAAGCTACCAAAAAAAACACACACACAACAGAATACGCAAAGTAAAACGTCAATCAAAGAATGGATTTGTTAATTAAATGTTCGTTTTCAAACACTAAAAAGAAAGAGAGTCCGTCACACCAGCCGCCATTCTGCGGCCTATCCCTGCAGTGATATCGCGCTCACCTTCACTGAGTGGTTGTGGAAATCCGTCACAATGATTTCATTGTTGTTGTTGACAGCAGCGAAGTGAGGGCCTTAATAAGAACGACAAGAATGAGGTCTGAGTTATGAGATGTTAGTCAAACAGACAGGAGCAGTTCTGTTGAGACAGCACGTTTCATGGCAGGTGTTTCCGGAGGACATGCAAGTTTAAATGACAAAGGAAAAAAAGGAAAATTGTGGTAAAATATTTATACTGTAAATAAGTGGTACTACATGCTGTCAATAATCTATGCAATGATCATTTAATTCATGAAAAAAACATAGATTTTTGTCCAACCATGGCTGGGTTCGCCTTATCTCTTATTTTGAAAAACCTCCAAAGGATTATGGGATCTTCATGGTTCCTGGTTTGGTCTTCATTCCACATGCAGGTGTGAGCCGGCTGGAGAGAGACTGTAGGGGGCAGTGCACATATTACCATTGAGTGTACCTGCAAACTGCCTGTCGCCGTTGCCACGGTTACCGAACTTGGTGACCAGCTTCCCGTTGAGCTGGAAGATGAAGACGCAGCAGGACTTGTTGTCGACCACGATGACGTGGCCGTTCCTGTCCACGGACACGCCTTTAGGGCCCATCAGCTTCCCCGAGCCGATCTTGTTCTGGAGAAGAACAAGATGGTTTTTGACAGTTTGACGGGAAAATGTTCCATATTATGCCTTTTAATACCAACAAGGTAATAAACCTGCTGTCATTCTTAGTCAACGACATCATAGTTGTGTTACTTTGTCCCCCCAGACAGCCAACGTATGAAATAAAGATAAGCAGTTTGACTCACCTTGAACTTGCCTTCCCCCGAGAAGATGCTGACCCATTTGTTGTCATAGTCCGCAATGATGATGTCACCGTTGGGGTGGACGGCCACACCCGTCGGCCGCTGCAGCTGACCCGGAGTCCTGCCCCGGACACCGAAGCGGCTTTTGAACTGACCGTCATTGGAGAAAATCTGCAGCGCAAAAGACACATAAAAATAAATTCTGCAGTGTTCGGAAACGAGACGAGAAAGTGCAGAGGCGGCGATGTTCCAGGTAGCTGAACAGAGATGAGTTAAAGCTCCGCTATCTTAAAGCACCGCTGTGATTTGTTACCTGGACACACTGATTGTTGCTGTCTGCTATCAGCACTTTGCCCAAAGAGGAGGCAGCGACTCCCTGAAGATTAGTGAACTCCCCTTTGTTTCTTCCTTTTGTGCCTGGAAAACATGGAAATATCACCACACACTGCACATGTTAGTATCTGATGGTGTGAGCACTTGTTTTAGAACGCGTCATACTTAATAATATACGGTTCTATACTTGTAGTGAAAACATTAATGCCATAATAGGAGGTCATGTTTAAAAAGAGAAATCATCAGATTTACCTTATTGGCTTAGCTTTTTTGTAATTAAGTTCATTTTAATCAAATCTTTTTCCACTATGCCATTCTGCTCCCTCTTATTTCCAGTTTAATCACCGGTTTATTTTTACTGTATTGTTTCAATACATTGTATTTGTTTTTATTTCCATTTTATTTTGTAGAATTAATTTTATTGTTTAGTAGCAAAGTTAAAGTTGAAGATAAAGACGCTGGCCTACAGGCTAAAGGTGGGTATTGTTTGAAATTATACTGGTGCAAGTGCAACAATTGCTATTGATACCAAAGTAATACTTTTGTTTTAGGTAGATGACTTTTGTTATAAGAAAGAAGCCATCTAACCATGACTAACTATTGTCAAAAAGGGTCTGTAGTTGGCAAAATGTAGATTTAAATCTGATCAATGAATAATCAAATGTGCACTATGTAGTTTTGGAGAAGAAAGTCAAACTCACAGATGTAATATTTATAATATTAATAAGGTAAAGATACAAACTCAGAAATGCTTATTTGATATATTTCCATAACTGAATGAAAGAGGTGTCCTCAGAGGGAAACAAGGTCACCAGAACACTGTACTGCTACTTTGAAGGGTCCTGCGCCAAAAATAAAACAAACTAAAGTGAAACAGTGTGACTGTCCTTTGTCTGAAATAGTTTGTTTATACAAAAACATTCAATGACTGTTTGTCTTTCTACATAATGCACCTTTAAACATGCTTAAATCTGATTCAACATTTGAGGTGTTTCAGCAACAGTAGCAACAAATAAACCCAATATCGCGTCTGCTTTCTTACCGATTCTGAAGATGAGGTCGTCCTCGATGGGGTTCTCTTTCCTCCTCCCTGTGCTGTACATGCTGGCCGGCCTCTTGATGGCCTTCTGCTTGATGTGACCGCTGCCCGGAGACTTCAGCCTCTTCTTCATCCCGTCTGAGGTTGGCGACACATCTATAGACTTGGTGGCCTTTATCTTAAAGGGGCTTCCTTTAATATGTTGGTCGTACAAACGCAGCGACAGATTGAAAGTCCCCTCTTTAGGAGCCGTGAACAGGTACTCATAAGTGCCGTTCTTGTTGTCCAGTATCTCTCCGTCACCCTTGCTGCCATCGGGTGAGGAGATTTCCGCCGTGATGACGGCGTTACCCATCTTGCACAGCTCTCTGTCTTTGTCCTTGGTGGTTATGGTGATGGACGTGGGCACACCCACCACACAGTGCCGCAGCCCCTCACCAGTGGCGACGGTCTCAGAGGCCACGGCGTTCGTCGTCACGATAGTGCCCAGGTTGTGGATGGACTTCTTGAGCCCGTCGGTCTCCACGATGAAGTCCAGCTGGTTGTTCTCTCCGGGCTGCAGAGGAAGCTCCTGGCTGGCGAGCTCGACGAGGCGCTCGCTCATCTGCTTCTTCACCAGCAGCACCTCGGCCTCGGTGCCGTGGCTCAGCGCCTGCTCCGTGAAGTTACAGCTGCTGTTGATGCCCTCCTGGCCCTGCAGCAGGGTATCCAGCTGGGCCTGGAGCACCTGCACAAAGACACACCAGGGGGCAGCAGGGTTAGTTTGTGGTTGGCCTGACATCTGCCGTGAGCAGGTCGACCAAAGAAGGATTTTTCCATATAACGATACATTACAGAGGCACGAGGAGGTGAAGTTATACAGCATCTTATAGAAAACTGTATTTATGATAAGAACACCGTCGGGAATAGGAAACCAATTCTTCTGTTCCTTGATTCATCTCACATCCCACAGATTCATCACGATCTCTTGTGACTCCCAAACCCAAAGACAGAGACTCTTGTTCATCATCAGAGCCCACAAATTAAACCCAGCAGGGCGAGGGAGGATCAGTGACAGATCAATACTGGTGTAAAAATAAAGCATCAACCACAACACGGCACCATTAGTAATATGAGATCTTAGCTCATTAAGTCCATGTTAGCAAAAAAATAAAACCCCACAGTGCTGCGATTCCCAATGTTTGTGCCAACACAAGCCGTCACACACAGCTGCCAGTGTGCTGCAGCGACAGTTCGTGAAGACAGATGAACGTCTGTCCAACGCGGCGTCGTCATCCTGTGGTGACACGCAGAGATCCGTCTGTGAAGCTGCTCCTACAGTCACTGACTTGTACTTTCTCTCTCTCTCAGGGTAAAACATTAGCTAACAGATATCAGCATATCACCATGACACGTCCCAGCTCTAGCTTTAGGATCAGATGTTTTTGCATCACAAGTTTTATATCTGAATGAGCACATGACATATTATCTAGTTAAATGTGCTCGTCTCGTTTTTTTAATTTCCCAAACAGAATCTGAACACTGGACGAAGCCGGGGTCAAAGTTCTCGTTTCATTTTGTTGATAGAATAGAGTCAAATGTTTTCATCGAGGGAATTGTGGATATGTCTTTTTTTTATCATTCCATAAATCAGAAGATGCTGCCCACAGACATAAAGAAAACACATTTTGTCATGTTTCTAGGAACAGGATGTTACACAAATCGGAAAGTTTGGTGTATGTTGGTGCTGCTGGAGTGGAGATTTCTGGCGTATGACAATTTTAGACAAAAAAAAGATATTGTTTAAGAGCTATATAACCATTTAACTAATGCTTATTACAAGGTATTTAATATAAAAGCACATGAGCTGCACAATAGCATGTAAATGTGACAGACATTGTTGTCATACAGAAATATTCATGTAGATGTTCGCATCTGACAACCAATCATATTTCTGGTCAAATGTCTAAAATGCCCCTTTTTCCACGTGACTCTCTGAATTTGACTACATTTAACTTAATGTGTGGTGAACGACAGGAAGTCCAGATGTATAATGCATGAAATCATCTTTCGCTGTGCGTCACTTAGGCATGTGCTAAAAAGATGAGCTAACACAAGTCACATTTAGCTGACCGAAACCCCTCAGCGCGCCTGACTTCAAGCGTTATAACCGAGTCTTTGTTGCTACTGTAGTTCGGTGGGACATCGCCACTACGACTCCGACGAAAGCACCAAAACAGACTCACCCCCATCTGCCCATCACGCTCCTCTTCCTCTCCAACTACAGAGGCCATTGAGCCGCTTATCTCAGACTGCAGTCAAACGTTTCATCCATAACCAAAACAGCTTTTACTATCTCTTCCCCTTTTTGAAGTCACGCTCCGAAGCCCTGAGAGCTCAGACGCCCCGTCGACGCGAGGCTGAGGAGACTGAAGTGTTCGCTGCCTGGGAGAGAAGAGCTGTTCCCTCACTGTAGCCTGACACACCCAGATCAGCCCGTGTGTGTGTGTGTGTGTGTGTGTGTGAGAGAGAGAGATCGGATCATACATTGCACATCTAGTGGCACTTCTTTCTCCTGTCCTGATTCGGCCATTTCCCATTACACTTTCATTACAGAGAACTCACACAAGAGAGAAAAATAAAATCAGCTATTAGGCAAAAGTTCCCATAAGTTCACATTACAGTACTGTTAAGTCTCATTAGACGAAACGCAAAATACAAAAAGGCAGAGAGAAAAGCTTACACCCAATCATCATCATTTTCAATAACTATATAGGAAAAGGTTTGTTTTTTGATTAGATATATTATCATCATTAACATCATAATTATTATGATTATTATTCATATTATTGTCACCCGTTTTTTGCTTTTTTTTTTGTTCAGGGATCAAACGGAGTGGGAGCAGGGGATCAGTCACTGAGAGGAAGCCTTGGTAGCTATCGTGGAGACACAGTGCTGCTGGAAGTTGGGGGACATGGCCGTGTTGCAGCCCAGTCTCTGACGCGGGCCCTTCAGCCCTCCGTCACCCTCTACGATCCAGGGGCTGCCGCTGGCCTCCTTACCCAGCATGCTGCAGCAGCCCGGGGCTGGTGGGGCGGCATTAGGTACCGTGGTGCTCACTGGCAAACTTTTAGGCTGCTCGCTGGCGAGGGCGAAGTCTGGGTTGTGGCTCTGGAGCACGCTGGTGATGTGGTTCAGGAGGTCATTGAAAAACTCGGGGACACCCTCATAACCTGTAAACATGGGGACATTTAGGTCAGTTCAGCTACTTCAGGTTTTGAACATATTCCAAATATTTACAAGGGTTACCTATAGAATTATTTAAATTACATTCATGTTTACATGCTATGTTACCATCTTTTGTGTGTGGTATATATGTATAGTAGAGTTTCATCACGTGCCTTATAATCTGACTACTCTCACATTTTATTTTGATTGATTCAGAGATCTGGAACTATGCAATATATTCAAAAAAATCTTCATATCTCATTTGTCTGTTAGAGCAGGATAAGCGGAGTACGCTTGTTGCTATCATATCTTTAGTCCTTTGGTTCCCAACCTGTGTTCGGAGCCATTTAAACAGTCACAGGATAAATCTGAGGGGTCACGAGACGATTCATGGGAGATGACAGAGCTAATCATTGGTATTAAGATAAGATGGAACTTTATTTATCTTTTTGGAAATTGTTGTGTAGCAGTAGTTGTACAAAGTAGGAATGTTTATCCTCCGAGTGCATTTCAGGTTAACACAGCGACAGAGGCCTTGTGCATGTTTTGCCCTCAGGACAGAATGATATCACCGAGTCTCTCACCTGAGACAACGGAGAAAGAGTGACACCTGAGAACCGGGTCAGCACAGAAAGAGGCCTGTGAAGCTCATTATCTGCTGTAATATAAACAACAAGACTGAATAAAACACATCCCACCCCTGCGGACGGGAGGCTGTACCTACCAGGGAATGCATTGATGTCAATGACGGCATGTTGGCCTGTTTGGTTGTTGATAATCACGTCGATGCCAAACAGGGACACGCCGAGCGCCTGCCGCAGTGACCTGGACAACTCTCTGATGACATCATCACTGGGTGGCTGAGACACTCCTTCTACGTTCTCTCTCTGAGATTAACAGAAAATATTAAAGCATATCAGCGACAAAAACTTGTTTATGTCACAAGGGATTGCAGTCAGTGACAATTTGGACATACCGTAGTCAAGTCTGAGGATGACTCTGGTTTGGAAACGTTGTGGCTGTTGAAGAAAATTGCTTCCCTGTCTGGAAAGGAAACAGAAGAAAAAGGTTTAAAAAGATTTTAAAGAGCCCTAACAACACTTGACATGCTTTCCCAGTGTTGTCATCCATAAACATTTCTCTCCTTGGACACTAGGTGGCAGCAAAGCTCAACTGGTTCTGTCTTTGCTGCTGTAAAGCAACTGGAACCTAAAACTGAACCACCTTAGCCTCAAGTTTTTAAACATTAAACCCTCTGAGGCATAACCGTGTCAAATGATTGAGTGCCAAATAGCATGCAAGCCGAGATTTTCTTTGAAGCTGTGATAAATGTGACGGGAAGAATTGCAAAATGTATTGGCCCTTTTTATTTGTTATCATTGATGTGATTAACATTGGAGAGTGTTAGAAGGAAGGAAGACGGTTGGGGAGAGGAGAGAAAAACTAAATTCCATCACTGTCCAAATAAATATGCCCCCGGGCTTATAGAGGGTCGTGGTAATAAAATATTGCACAGATGAGCTTGTGCATTCCCAGACTGGATGCAAGACCAGTCAGACATCACAGAAGCATGAGAAGAAACAAGGAAGATATCTGTCACACCTTGCTCTTAGGGCCATGACAAAGAGGGAGACCCAGCATTCAGAAGATTAAATCAAGGAATTTATATAACACATGTGAGTGAAATGTAAGCACAACAAAAGATCACAAAGCATAGGCTGTGAACATTGTGGAATGCAAAAAATAAGCAAAGACCCAAGGAAAAACACACGGCTGCCTCATAACCACAGAGAGTTCTTTCAGGAGAAGGCGATAGGGAGAGGGCAAAACGGAGCCTACATTTAGGATGCAAACAGTGCAGCCAGATGTCACCAGATGTCACTGATGACCAACCTGTAAACAGCAAGCAAGGTGAAAAAGAAGAGCAATGCTAATCAGCTTTGAACACAGGTTATTTCCACACATATCCTCTACCTCTCTATATCTGCACATTTCACCCTTTCCTTCATTAGGGGTGGATGTCATAAACATCAACTGATCAGCCCAAAGCGTCAGTATTCAAGGACCTGGGGATCTTTCTCCAGGTTAAAAAAAGTTAACATCCACCCATCACTTTCAACCAGCCTATTCCCTCTACTTCCTGGATATTTAAAACACAGTGTACAGCACCAGGCTGCACAGATGTAACACTGTGGTATGTTGCTTTTGTGTTTGACAGTGGCCGTGCTTTCCTGCTGCACCACTCAGCATTCCAGGCTGAAAGCAACTGTTCTCTCTGTTACACAAAGCAGACTAACAGTGCTGATGGTGAAGCTTGGTTTGCATGAGGGCCTCCACTGTATCTCATGCAAATACTGGTGTCTCTTATGTCTGGGGACAACCCTGTATTCAAGGCTGCATTATGGGTAAGGCTTCTGACATGTTTATGGAGAAAAACACCGTTCTTCTTGTTTGTTTTCAACAGCATGTACCAACAGGGCAGGACTCAATTGCACCCTGCTGTATCTCTCGAAAGGGAGAAAAGGACCAATCACAAGGACTATAAAGCCATTTTATGAGGTCTTTTATTGGCTAATTTGGAGAAGCTGTGCAACTTGTACAGTCTGGCCAGTGTGGCTTTTAGCAGTCCTTGGGCTTCCCCATGTCTCCCTCCCTCCCTCCCTCCTCACCTGCAGGCCCAGCGGGGAAGTTCTTCAGTGAAGGTCTCTCCACCACAGTGTAGGAATCTCCCACCACAAACACCTTGTAGAGCACTGCGTTGTGGTTGATGAAGCTCTGGATGACACAGGGAGGCTTCACGTCATTCAGGTCCTCTTCACTGAATATAATGGCCATCTGATGACAGAACACACAGTAAAATGACACACCTATTCCAGTGTTGTTAAAGTAACATGCACAGCTTAGTCGGATTTCAGCCATAGTTCGACTATGCTACTCAATCGGACAACTGCAATTGTCCGAGTATACATGCCGGTGAGGAAATCGAATTATTGGGCCGAAGCATGTCATACCGCGGTACGATAGGTGGCGCTGTACCCATTTCAACTAGTGGTAATAGAGCCACCTCCGGCTGACCTCTTTACGTCACCAGCAACAACAAACTCTGCCTCAGCATTCGCGAAAGATGGTGTACGAAGAGCAAGACGAAGCTACAGCTTTGTACATTTCGTATATGGTGTACATGATAATTACACAAACTAGATGCACAATGGCGCTCTTGCTTGTGGTGATTTCGGAGGAAAGATTCATCATGCTGTTTCCAAATTTCCGGCAACAACACGACTAATCGTCTTCTTCTATTTCCGGGTCACGTCGCCGGGGAACAAAATCTCGAGCCTGTGCAGAAAGAAAAATCCGATCCGATCTGATGGAATGTTTACATGCACGAGTAATTCGACTATCAATCGAATAATCTAGCTGTCTTAATTCGACTATAGAAATCTGATCCGGTCCGATCTTAGTCAGACTAAGCCAGTAATTCGGTTTTCTTGAGTGCCATGTAAACGCACTGAATGTGGTAGTATGAAGACTATTTGGTTAGCCTGACAGGGGTATTGATTTCAGCGCTTATCTGATTTCATTGTTTGGACTTAAAGGACAATCCTGTGACTGGACAACTGTTAACATTTACACAAAGCAAACTGTGGAGGGTGTGGAGGGTGTGATTGACCTCTGGCCCAGTGGCCTCTTACCTCGTGGGAGTTGGTTCCATGAGCCACCCGTGTTTTGCAAACTGAGGGAGTAACAGAGGTGAAGAAAAATAGAGAAGTTAGCAAGGTAACCTAACTTGGTACAAAACTTGAAAGCAGAAGTGACAATGGCAGAGGCCTTTTCTTACGCTTTAAGTCTATTACCTGTCTCACTGTTAAGAGTACAATGAGTGGTTAAAAGAACATTTTAATCTTTGATATAGAGAGGATGATTGGGAAAATAAAAAACTTACTGAAGGGGAATGTGAGTCCTTGCCTCTTGATCTGCTCCAGCACATCTGGGCTGCAATCTGTGTTAAGGACCATGAATGGAGGAGAGCAAATCCGCTCATCTAATGAAAAGAGAAGGAGAAGAAGATGGTGGAAATTGGTAGAGTTAAGATTTGGAGAGGAAATACTCTTAAAAGGTCATGAAAAGTTTAAGATGAACTGAAAATATCGATGGAGAATAAATCTTAAAGATAGTTTCACTAGTGTGTACTTGTAGGGAATAAGAGAATTATACTTGGGCTGCAATTTATCTGGTGATGATTTTTAATATTAATTGGATTGACTGCCTGATATATAAAATGTCAATGACCATCTACCAGAGACTAAGGTCATATCTTTAAATTGATTATTGTCTAAAACCCCAAACATTATTTTCTGATTGTGTATCACTGAAGATATCATTGAATCAATCTATTTTCTTTAATTTGAGGGCTAGGGTCAATTTACACACTTGAAACGCATTTCTATCAGTTCACACACAGAAAAAGGCAAGGCCACAATCTCTACTATGACCCATGTACATTAAGGTGGAATTTAAATCAAGTCATTACTGCTGGTTTTATAATACATTTTGTTTTGATGCAACACTAAAAACAGCTTTATTGTCAGTTATTGTCACTCCCTTTTTAATGGCTTTACTTGACATTGATATATGTTGGAAGAGCAGCAATTCTTTGTTATTAATAAAGGGCAGCACATCTTAGTGTAGTCTGAGCATGAAATGCTCAAGAGCTGTCGTGACAAGGGGAGCAGATGAGTCTGTCACATGTGCAGCCACACCTTATTTAACTTAATTTGGTCATGTATTTATATATTTATATTTCATCCTTGTGATGGGTTTAGACAACAAACACAGCAGAGGCCATCTGAGGCCCAGGGGAACAAATGACTCCTGTCCAAATAAATAAAGCAGAGAGCTGCCAGGCCCTTCTGCTCCTCCCCAACAACACACACACCCACACAAAAGCACACACAGGAAAATGCTGAAATACAGGAAGACACTATCTCATGAGGAACTATAGACAAGTGATATCAGCTGAGGACCTTACAGAGTCATCATATACATCACCTGACTGACAGGCATGATAGATAGCTCATTTGTCAGCAGAAGGCAAAAAACCCCGCATGTAATTACACAATATAAACTTGATCATATGCTCATCACATACCCCAAAGCCATAGGTGACGTCTTAAAATATCTTTTTTTGTCCCACAAACTTTCCCTGTCTATACAAGCCTGCGGATGATTTGTTGAAGTGGTTTAATGTGGATTTCTTTGTGAAGGACTCGGGTCGGATTTTCCGCTACAGTCCAAAGGATGTGACTTTATGCATGTTCTCAAGTGCCTCATCTCAGAGCCTCTTCTCTGCTCAGCTAACAGAAAGCAACAGTAGCTAATGTTAGTTTAGAAATGAAGTCTGCTAACATAAACTACGGACCGGCTTACAGCACAACACAGAAGTTCCACAGAACCCCTTTAATTAATAATCAAAACAGTTGGAACTTAATTTTTTTTCCATCAGCTAATCTATTTCCCACCCGTATCCACCATGTTTTTACATCACATCGTGTTCGTTTACATCATATTTTTTACATCACATCATGTAGCAGTCAGATCTGATAAGACTGAAAATAACAAACATCCTGCAGCTCTAACATACTTCACCATATCAGGACGCCTCTATATTAATGTTCTGCCTTCAGTAATTTCCCCTCTACAGTAGGTACATGGGGGTGATAAGGCAGCTGGTTGGAGATATCACCACAGGAAATCAGTGAGAGGGCCAAACCAAGAGCTGGCAAATTGCTAATGACAAAAACACAATAGGAATACGCCGGTCTTTGTGTGCTTGCGGGCCTCAGCGGTGGCAGGGTTCTCTGCTCCCGCTACTGCTGAGGTCAGGAGAATCTCATTTGCCTACATTTACTCCGGTGCTGAGTGTTGAACTATGAGTGTACACTGGGCCCCACAGACATTGACAGCTCCCACAGCAGCCAGATCGGGCAGATACCCACCATAGGTTTTTGGAAAACCCCTCAGTGAAAGCTGATGCACGAGGGGAAAAAAGGCTTATAAAAGCCCAAAAGTTATCACTGAAACTTCTTAAGTGACATTAAGCTGCGGAACAGGTTCCAGGAAAATCAGCCACAGCTGCTGCTGTGGGAGGTGATAAAGCAGCAGTCTCCAGAGTTACTGTAATCGTGCTGGAAGATGGTGAAGTGACAAGGCAGACATATCATTCCTCTTGGTAAAATAATACTGTAGTGGTGCTGAAGCATTTAGTTCACAGACTGACAGAAAATGAATTGGCAACTATTTTGATTCCATTTTTTAATGCTGGTTTTCTAAACTCACTCTTGGCTATTCTACTGTTTCACTGTTTTCAACATACTGGAAAATCTTTACCCTACATTATGTTTGAAAGTTTGTTACATCACAGGACACACATCTTTTTTGACTAAACATAATTTCTAGTGAAAAACAGACTATTCGACAACCAGATCTGGATTGTGGTCACAGAGATGGGAGCGCAAATTTGAGAAGTTGGTCCGCATGACATGCACCTTCCTCTGGTAGTTTGTTTTATTTGTTCCAAAGAGTTTGAGATCATCTGGCTCAACAGCCTGATCGTCTGACTTTGTTTCAACTTTGTTGACCACAGCTGTGGAAATAAGTCCTAAGACATACCAACCTGGACTAATTCTTCAAGTATCCGCCTTGTTTATGTGCCCTCGAGATAAGACATTGCTCTGCTGTGGCTGAACATGTGCTTTGACCACTATGTACAAAACTAATTTCCTAATTGGAACACTTTATTTTTACTTCAAAAAGGAATACATCTGCATCTTAAAAGAAGGTGAAAAACGATTTAGCTTGGTTTAAGTGCTTCTATTTCCTGCCTTCACATGACAGACAAACACAGAATACTCCTTTTCATCCTCACAGGGAGATACTTGTTCTTGTTCTGTGCTCCATAACCTTTCCCTGCACAGCTGGAATTATTCCAGTGTTGGCTCTGCATCCAGTCACTTTTGGGAGCGGGAAGCCTGGAGGGTTACCCATCAGTCATCTTTTCAATGGCTACAGCCAGGCTCGTCATACTGATGTTATTTTACCGGGACAGAAATAGCAACATAATGTCCTTCAGAAAAAAAAGGTCTGGTAGGGAAAATATCCCCATTACATCACTGTGTTCACAAAGACCAATGGCGTTAAATTTTGTCAAACAAAACACCATCAAAAGACCTAAACCTTGTCAAATGGAAAACATTTCGAGCTCCAAGTTAAGGATTTATAATAAAGAGACCAGGGAACGGTGGATAAGAGAGTGTGGCCAAGTTTGTAATAGCGTGCATGCTTGGCTCTGGTTGACACTTTAGGGTTGAGAGGATGGAGGGGAGGGTGGGGAAGAGGATCAATCTGTGGCTCTGTCTAAACACTGCATGCGCGCAGCAGACCCAGCGGAGCCGAGGACGACGTTTACTGGACTCTGCGATGAGATGCTTTTTAAGTGTCATTATCCAGTTACACTCCTCTATTTGTTTCTTTTCTTCTTTTATGTCATCTGGACCTCCACTGCGTCTCCTCCTCTATCTTCTGTCACATCATATTCATGTGTGCAAACAATAAACTTATAGGCAGTGACTGACGTGCGTGAAGATGAGCAGAGAAATTCCTCAACAGGCATGTTCTAACACCTAAGATTCAGAGCACATCTCCCCTCTGGGTTGGGGCATCAACAGACAGCCAAGTTACATTAAGCTTTATTAAGTGTGTTGCTGTTTAGGTGGAACTCTCCTGTTGCTATTTAGAGCTTGTTTCCTAGAAACCCTTGCATCCTCTCTCGCTGTTCTCTCTGCGTCGTCCCCTCCCCCGAGGCAAAGCAGCAGCATTTTCAATATTTTAAATTGAACTCCAAACATGGCTATGCCCTGAGAGAGTAATGTCATTCTCAATATCGCGCTCTAAGAGGCTTATGCTCCAATTACAATTATAAGTCATTTATTTTGAAAATAAAAATGTGATTGTTTTCCTCACAAAACATAAATCTTCACTGAGGAGATATTCATTTATTTAATGGTTATGACAATGCTTCATTGTACCAGTCAGGCAGGAAATCCTACACTCAAGTTAGAGCAATCCTGTCTACCCACTTGGCTCAGTGGACTTGGACGAGCTTTTAAGTGTCTCAGTGTTTGTCGCTCATGCTGCATAGATATATATAACAAAAAATTGATCACTTGCATAAACGAGACACTTGTACTGTTGGTCCTTGCAGAGGTGTGGATTAATGCTAGAGCACAGGGACAGTCTGATTTATACGCAAATAAACGGAGGAAGGTTTCAGTTTGCTCCAGAGGAATCCGCTCCTATTCCGGAGAATTCCTTTATTGTGAGATGGAGAGGGGTAAGCTTTGAAACATTCGGAGAGGCTTTCGTTTTATGGAGGAGTTGACTTGACGACGGTTTCTGTCTACAAAAACAGTCCAAGATATCAAAAGTCCAGCATACATAGGAACCAGTGGATTTCACTAAGTAACATAAACAGTTACCTTGCTCTGGAATCACAAACCAAGATGGACAAAGTTCCAATATGCTCAGCTAAGAATCAGTGAGACTGATCCATTAGCGCTCGTGTGGCCCTTGTCTGGCTATTTTCTATCAAAGATAACATTAAGATGAGCTAATTGATGCACTTCAGTATATATTAATCTAAACAATTTGGAGCAGAACGGATAAATTTACTATGACTTGGGCCATTAAACATCAGGCGACCACTCAAGTGATAAAAAAAAAAAAAGGCTTTCCAGTGAAAGCACAAGCGTTACCTCAAGTGCTTCCTCCAATTGAGAACTATTCTGAGTCATGCAGACCGAAGCACAGCAGCCTCTCTATGGCCTTTTAGTACTGGGTTGCCTTGGCAGCTGCTCCAGGACTCCATGGTCTGCGCTGATAAGGAGTAGGAAGTGTCCATGCCTAAGAAAGCAAGGTACACTTTCCACACTCTCACACCATCCTCCATTTGACACTAACCTTAACCCAGTTAATTTATCCACATGTTGTTTTCTCTACAATCACAGTGGTGTGGTGTGGGATTACAGTGGCTTACACTTCATGCTTGTGTCTACACCGACAACAATTGTCAGGGAGGTTTGGTATGCAGGGCAAAGTGTGAGCAGAGAGCACCACTTGCATTAATTGAAGTGAAAATATAAATTCAGCCAGTGAGCCATCTTCCTCTTCAAACTGAGTACACACAGTAAGTGAATGATGCAGCTTATACTCTTTGTTACGTAACAGCCATCATGTCTGTTTGTATAAAAAGACGTCTTCTCGCGGTTCTATTTTAAGAAGCTCATGACACTGCCGCCGACATGCTGAAATGCCTCTGATCCTCTGCTCTGACACCACACTGCAGCCCCTCATGGAATCATGGACTGTGGTAAAGTAATACTTAAAAGGTTTATGTCCCCTGCCATGTATGGGGGTAAAGGAAATGTGGATGAGTCACAGGTGTGTTTACAGTGCGCGTGGGTAGGGAATGTGCTCCTGTCGTCATCACATTTCTCTGCCTCCAGTCAGAAGACATTGCTTGCTGCTGATTCGTTTATGGGTTCGGCGACAGAGTAAGGCGTTACTGCGACCGACTCAAAGGCAAGCTCTGGTCTTTGAGTGAGAAACACACAGAGACAAGTTCAAACTGGGTTCAGGCAGGAGGAAACGGAGAGGTGCTTTTGTCGCATGGAAGGGAGGAGAGGAATTATGATATCAGCATAGTGCTCTTCCGGCAAGAATTAAACATCTGCTCGGAAGCATCGTGTAACATAATTCAAGCGACGGGCGACAGCGCTGTCATGTGTTATCTATGTGTCCCCTCTGGAAGTGAAGAGGAAAGACAGACAAGCTGCAGTTATCATAACTTTATCCTTTTAATAATATTACTCACGCAATGTAAGCAGTGTCTATTGACTCAACAGTTCCTTTATTATTTTAGACAACTTCTGCTTTTATAGACTATTGAGTAAACATTACAAAGACGCCAATGTTTTCTTTGTTTGAACCCATGACACATGACTCTATAATGACTCTATACAGAGTAAAAGCCTGGTCACACTGCAAAATACATTCAGTTGACAGTTGGTGGTGAACTAGCTAAAATTAATGGAGTCTATTTTTGCTTGTTGAAACTGTTCTACTGACTGACTCAGCTTCATTAACATTTTTAATTCTGCAGTTTGCAGTGCTGTTGAAATACCCGATGCAAATATGCTTGTTAATATAAATGGACGGGACAAAAAAAAAATAATCAGAAACACTTCTCAGTATTATGCACGATATTTCAAGAGCACTAGAACTGTAGCTGCCAAATTGGCCATAAAGTTGAATCAACACATCTATATAACAGTTTCTCCTAAAACTAAACATTATAAACTTCATGACAGTAGGATTTATTGCAGGACTAATGTATTCGACTGCATTAGTTTTAGATTTGTGTACCTAATAAACTTACAACTGAGTGTTTAATTTGCACATCTTCTGTAATAAGATGTACTGAAAGCTTGGTGACATAGTGAAGACATTAAAACTGTTATTTTCAATCATGCATTTGCAGCCACTGGATATTGTGACACAGCTTCCTCCATTTGGACTTTGTTCCCCCAATAGTCACCACAAGTGTAAATAACATGAAACATCCTACCTTGCATACAGCTCTCTATCCTGTGGATGAGCTGGTAGGACTTGCAGCGGTCCAGCAGAGTCCGGATGGCTGGAAGAGGATCCAGGACGATGGTCTCAGGGTGGGCGTCAATGTAGTCCTGAAACACAGAGACACAAACATGTTTGATAAAATAAATAATTAAAGTCACTTCCTATGTGAACATCTATTCGTATATGCATCATATATTGGGTTATGAACTACTAAGTAAGATACACACAGAAACACGGAGTACTCAAGAAGGGCATTTGATCAGAAAAATAATCACCTCAATTATCTGTGATGGAAATAATGGGAAAATATGTGTGTTATTAGAGCATAAAAAGTGTGCAAAATGGGGTTGTATACCACACGTGACCGTCTGCCATGACACACACAAATACATCCATACAGATTAGAAATGTTATTAAAAAACACTGAGGTGAAGGGTCAGCATACCTCACACAGTATATGTGTGACCTGGAGCGCATGAGATGCATGTCAGCGGGGTCTATGTAGGTTACATCACTACATCTCTGCATGGCCGGCTGTTAGGTCAGCGTGAGGTTTTTGCTATTTTACATAACTGCATTCCCCTTCTCTCCTCTGCTCCTGTCCCCATACCACCTCCTCTACACTTTGCAGCTCTCTGTGCTCTCCACACTTCCATCTCTGCTCTGTGGATTTCTCTGCCAGCCCTTCCTTCCGAGCAATTTTTACTTACTCACAAACGCTGTCAGGTGGAGCTGGCTGGCCTGTACATTACACAAACAGCCTGTCTGCTCCCATCTCAGCCCTTTTAAAACACCACGGCTCCACTGTCATACACATTTGCATGAAATTAAACACACACAGCAGTGCTGGACATCGCTCGCATGCATGCACGCACGCACGCACGCACGCACGCACGCACGCACGCACGCACGCACGCACGCACACAAATGCCTGGACATGGAGGACCCTTCTGTAGGATTTGCCAGGATCTAACAGGCAATGATGATCAAAGCCAGTTGAGTAGTTATGTAAGTCTAACATGCTGCTGCCAAAAAATAAATCCAATTTAATCTTCCAGGAGTTTAGAGGAATACTCTGCTGATAAGAACTGTCACTTGCTGATGTCTGCGTCTTAGAGGAAGAAATGTATTTAAACACAGACAAGAGAGGGAGATGAGCACTGGCCAGCAGGTGTTAAAGGAGGAAAAGAGCCAGACATATGTCAGTGTCGGTGTAAGAGCGTAAGTGTTAGGGCTGCCATATTCTGCTTTTCTGGGTAGATCTGTTTCCATAGGGGGAAAAAAACAGTTCAAAGTCTCATAAAATATGGTCAGCAGAGGATGTAATGATCTGTGATCACAGGCATCCAACCCTGCAGAGGAAAATAATTTCCATCACTTTTACCAAATGGGTGTGATTTACTACATCAGCTTGGGTAACATGGTTGTTGATCACAGAGCAAGCCTTCCAGACTAGAAACTTAACTTACGTTTTAAAGTAAACAACACCTATAAGGCAGCAACTAAATTTCACAGTCATTATCAGCATATGGCACACCTGACAGTCCCATTTAATTCATTACAATTTTTAATGATAGCCAACAATGCTACTTTCAAAATTTTTCATAAATCAGCACATCTACGTCCGGGTGTACCCTTGTGTTAAGTGAGGCTCTAAGTGTAGGGGACAGAGTTCACTTGTAATAGGCCTGAAAGAAAACCAGGATAGTGCTAGACATGATCAGGCCACTTTCTGGACACTGCACAGCATTTGATGGGGGCGCATTTGCTTAATGGCCTACCATAAAAGTGTGCAAATGTTAATATCAATAGTTGATATTAACTAGGTTCTGCTTTTTAAATGATTGCTCCATACTGATATCTTGTCTGTCCTTTCTAAATGAACAATCAGGGGCATGTTGTCAGAATTGTGTGATGTTGATCACGATTACAGCCACTCTGAGTCATTCACAGACGGAGAGATTGATAAGATATAAGAGAGAGGGAGCTGGTAGAAAATGTATTCCTTTTCACACCATGTATAGCACTGCCAAATGAATGAATACACAGACACAGAGCCACACAGCAGCTTTCTGAAGTGTGTTCACAGTGCCACATTTGGAGCTGTGACCTGCTGTCCATGTGAGATTTTTGTCACTTCAGGAGGAACAAGAAAAACTCTTTGAAAAAAAAAAGAAAGAAAAAAAAAAGTACTTTGAGTGACAGTTCAGGTTTTTTTGAGTCACCACACACTCAAATATGGTTGCTAATGACTGTATGCTCCTGGAGCTACAGTTATGGACCTTTGTCCTGTCTGTACAGGGCTATTCACATTGCACTTAGCCCCGTGCTAAGAGAGCATTCACACTGCAACAACCCAAAGTGGGCTAACCCTGACTTTAGCCTTGGGTTTACTGGCCCTGAAGGCTTAGCCCTGGGTTCCAGCGGTTTATCCCCAGAAGATTGACTAAACACAAGGCTAAAAGGTTCTAGTTAAAAAAAACTAAAACAAAACAGGGCTAAAGTAAACAGAAGCACTCAAACAACATTCTTGAATGTAAACATTATTTGTGCGTTCCAACGGACATTTAACCCAGGGTTATTAGAAGTATAGTGTGAATTGTTTAGCCCTGGCTTTAGGTTTAATCCTGGGTTAATAAATTGTGTGTGAAAAAGGGCTAAATTATCACAAGGTGAACTCTTATTCTGGGGCCAACAATAGCTCTGTGCTAAGATTATGCAGTGTGAACCCAATTTCTGTCATACATAAATGTTTAGTGTCTGTTACAGTGCTGCTGTGCTACAGACAATATTATCGAGAGCTTTACACTTCTGTTCAAAAATGTATTTGAAGAGATGAGCAGGTATTCCATACTGTGCCTACTGAAGGCTGTGAGATGCGGTTCAAAGCTAGTAAGTAAGTGGACCCTTGAGATTATTCTGTCACACATACTGGTGTACAGACAAATTAAACGTTAAAGGTGATTACATGGTCATGCACAGGAACTGAACAAATATAGATTTCAGACATCTGTGTGTAACCAGTAAATATTTGGGGGGTTAAGCACAATACTTTCAAATAATGTGTACAACTCTGGATGATATGGCCTTAAAATAATATAACAGTATTTTTTGGCAAGTATTAGAATAAATAAAACAGTCTGTTAAGTTCAGAAATTACATCACATTGACTGAAATAACCAGGAATAACCAAGCCAGGAATAGACAACACTTATGTCATATCACCACATAATGATCTAAAATCTATCACAGCTATTTAATAATGACAGATTTCCCGGCACTATGTACAATCCCTGATTTTTTCATGAAGTCGAAATTATTCATTTAATTTGTCCCCCTTTTTCATCCTATGTACTTATTCTTTAGGTCACATATTCATCCTCAGGTGAAACAAGGAAAGGCATAGATGCATACCTGTACTCTTTGCACAAGTAGCACAGCCTGTGAATCATTCTGGTCGGCCTCTAAGATAAGATCAGTCAGTTTGTGGATGATGACGTCCAGTGGACCCTGCTCCTCCAGAGGCTGGCTCAGGTCCAGCTAAGGAGAGAAGGACAGCCAAGGTCAAAGTTGCAAAAAAAGTCCACCCAACAGTCAGGTATATTCATTTATTGCCTAGAGTAAATGGTTTACTTCAGCAATGACAGGAAAGCTGCATAACACTGCCATGGGTGCAGATCCCGGGGGGGGGGACGACATATGACCCCCAATTTCTGAAAAAATTGTCCCCCCCAATAAAAATACCCTAAATTATTAAAAACTGAACAAATGAATTATCAGACTTCACATTCTTCACATTTTAGATTCACATCTAAAAATAAATGATTGGAATGGTGGAACAAATGTTTGACAAATATATTTCTGACTCCACATTCCACTCCACTACAATGCAAATGAATGGGTAGTTCCTTACACAGACGCTGATCATCCATATTAATTAATCATGCATAAAGTAGTCCCATAAACTGCGAGAAAAGGAAGATGGTGAGAAGAATTGGGGATCTGGGAGGCTTGGAGGGAGCCAAAAGATAAGAACATGAGTAGACATTACATGCCCGAGACCCTTAAAATTATGATTTACTAATATAACAGTTAAGTAAGAAGTGATAGGCGCTGTTGGCTGTTTAGGACAAATAAACAAGAAAGGTAAGCACGATAAATAATTCCCTGTGCAGTACTTTTTGAATGATATGGCAAGCCTCTACGAAGTTGTGATTTATGGTGGCATGGTACGAGTTGCATACGGGCGACAACAAAAAATAAATCACTTTTGTGTCCCCCCCAATCCTGACATCGGATCTGCACCCCTGAACACTGCCTTTTCTTTCTTACTTCATATATAAATTGCAGTGATACATCACTGTGATAAAAAAGGTACACATTTTCGATAATAATGATTTGAAAAATAATGAAGTACTATTCGTCCGTAATGCCATGTACAAAGCGGTGATTCATTTAAAACTTTGACTGTATGTGTTGCTATAAGATTACAGAAAAGATAACCCCACCAGTCGAGGCAGATTGCCACCTGACATTGAGTCTGGTTCTGCTCTGAGGTTTCTGCCTGTAAATAATCAATCAAGGAGTATGGTCTAGACTTGCTCAATTTGGAAAGTGTCATGAGATGACTGTTGTTTTGAATTGGCACTGTACAAATAAAGATTGCTTGATGATTACAGTAAAGCCGACAGGACACAACTAGTTTGTTCAAGTCTCAAATCAGAACTTGCCAAACTTCCCAACGGCCTCCTTGATTGCCCTCAAAATACAGCTGCCTGCAGTTGGTTAACAAAGTCATATCAATTCCATATTTTACACAGGACCTTTGGGATAATTGTTTCCCTTTTACCTGCCGTTTAGTCACACAAAACTTGTATGCTAAAAAAATGCAAGGGAAGTTTATCATATGTATGAATGTGACATCAGGACATTAGAGCAAGGCATATGTTGGCGCTTGACATGATCCATAGGAGACAAAAAAGAAAAAGAAAAGAGCAAGAGTGACGGCACCAACGCCTTTCTTAAAAGTCGATAGATTTTCAACTCGAAGCAATCGAATCAGATGCACACAAAAAAAGCAGAGTGCTCGGAAACTCGCTCATCATTGGGAACAACTGAAAGAAAAAAAAGGAAAAAAAAGCAATGCGGAAAATGTAGCAAATAAATTACTTCAAGTTATTTTTTTTTATCGGTCATTGATTGTTTTTTGAACATGATGAATGGATGAGTACTTATAAGAAAGAGACCACTGATTTTGGGTTATCACAAATCTGCCATTGCCGTACTCATTAATACCGTCAATCTGTCAAAAGAAAAAATGTATCGCTTAATCCCATCTCATAGTTTTGCCCTGAGAAACAAACATTTCGTTTTCTGTTTTTTTTAAAGTTACAAATCAGGACAAGGGCTGATTCTAAATCATCTCCCTTATTTATTTACAGCTGTGAATAAATTATTATTATTTTTTTATTTTTTTTTACAAATAAGGGTGCAGTCCATGTTGCATTTATTTTGAATTACACCAGCTAGATTTATTTCTGGCATCATGTATTTTACTATGAGTTACAAATTACCATTCGTTTGAAGTTTACCCCAGCCGAAAGACTGCCTGCTCTGGCCAAGTAGTTCATGAGTAGTCAAACCATCTCTCCAAGTGTGATAAGACTTATGTGGGTCAGAGCTTGCACACAAGCTAATGCAGCAACATTACAAGAGATAAGAGGAGGGATGCTCGGCTTTAGCAACGTTGAGTCATCTATGGATGAAAATGCTGAGTGCAATTCAAAGGCCCTTTATTCTGGCTGACTGTGTCCAGTTTGTTGTGACACAGGAGGTCGATGTTTGTGTGCAAGAGACATTAAGAAACCCAAGGGTGGAGTGCTGCTGTTGTCTAACGCTGTCGTACACGATGAACCTGAACAATGACGCTGTCATTAGCGAATCAGCAAATAGGGTTCAACTGATCATTACAGACAAAAGCCAATTCAGCAAACACCTGTGCAAATAAGCAAAAGCCAGGCAGGACCTCATTGTCCTTTGTCCACTGTCCAGACAGTGAGCAAGCTGAGAGTGAACACACCTTAGCCACACTAGTTTGAATCAATGCAAGAACTGTAAAACTGAGTTTCAGTTGGATCAGGGTTGGCCACAGTCAAAGCCAACATTTCCTGGTTAATGATTGTGAGAGGTGTGATGGATAGATAACTAATTGGGGTAGACTTGGTCCTGCCCAGAAAAGTCAATTGCACAGGGTGGTAAATCTGTTAAATATGAGATGATTTATATACCATGTTCTTTACATTGCAGCCATCAGGAAGAACAAAATGTCCCTGTGTTGACAGAGCTATGTTCTTTGTTCTCAGTCCTGCATGGAACATATGGACATTTCCATGTTAGGCACAGGCATAGACTACACTGCACTACACATCATACAGTACGTGCACACTGTGACAAAGAACACGCAAAGAAACGCTAACACACCCTGCAGTGTTCAAGTCAAGCTGTGTTCTCTGTAGAGCTAATTATGCTACATCAACATGGCATGTCTTTCTATGCCCATCTGAATGCTGTTGGATCTCATTCTCCTGCATGCTCCATTCCTCCAGCCTGTAGAAACACGTCCGCCTGCTCAAAAGTAACATACCAACAAGAGCTACACAAATGAACACAATGAGGCTGAAAGCATCCAGCAAGTTTGGTGTGTTTCTACTATATCTGTACTACTGTGGCTAAGGGAGAGCTGAGCTCAGGTGTGGGTGATATGGACAATCACAGACAGCATATGTCATTTTGTACAATTGAGATATCGATATCTATGAGGACGTCACACATTTTCTGGAATTGTTAATGCAAAAAATAACCACCGTCTCTTTTATGTTAATCCAACAATCTATTTCACCACATTATTGGAGAAAAGAAATATAAAATTCAATTCGAACAAACAACTCGAATAAAACAGCCCTGGTCATTGGCTTGTAACCTTTCTGAACATGGCCTGATACAAAAGAGATGTTAAAGTGATAGACAACATGGTATTAACAGTATGCAAAAACCTCTCATTTATATCATCTGGTATACGTCATCATTCACGCACATAAAACTCAAGTACAAAACCTTTCTGCCAAATTGTTACTGAATTAGCAGCAGGCGCTACTGTAGAAGACTGTGGACTGATAGTGTTCAAACACAACATTGTCCCCTCTGGGCATCATAACAGGCTTATCTTATCTTATGATTCTCTGCTGCAATTAGATATTCAGCTACTCAACAACCAGTTTCTGGAGGAGTTATATGACGCTTAAGTGAAACATTGACAATGATTCATCAGAATCACCTGTGTGACTATGTAAACTGGAAAGGTGAGGCCCTTGGTTTAAAAACAAACTGCAGTGGATTTGGTGACACATTGTCTCAGCGGTCAAGCTGGTTTATCAGAAAATGTGTCATAGACATAGAGGTGTGACCTTTCAGCAGATGCATAAAATGCACAAACATGATGCCATTACCTTAATTTCATAGTGTTGTTAAGTCATCACTCATGAACTGTGTTGTCACCTACTTATAGGTCTATAACAGTGGCTGCTATGAGCAGCAGTGGTGACAGGACTCATTAGTGGCGTGAGGTACAGCTTGCTAGTATAAACTGAAACCACCGCTCTCATTTTCTGTCTAGCTAGCAGAGTCGGTGTGGCAGGGCTGAGTGGAGGGGAATTTGTCTGTACTCCACTGAGGCATGGCTTATAATCTCTTGCTTACACAACACCGAGGGCCCATCCACAGCCTGGCCCCTCCACAAAAACAGGACTCTATATCGCGGGGGGTCAACATCCACTGGCAAAGACACATCGCAGAGGATGAGGCTCTCCTCTCCCTGTGCGTAGACAGAATGACCCTGCTTTAGAGCTCATCCAAAAACCCAGCAGTACAGTCACTGATGTCGTGCTAAATGCTAAAAGCAGAAATGTCAACTGACGTCTTTGTGAGTCCCTCTGGGACTGAATGCTAGCAGTGGGCTACAGCGGTGATGGACAGCCCAGAAAACAGGCTAGATCCTAGAGGGAGAGGTTGGGTCAGGGGCAACATATTTTCAGCTTTGATGTTGCTTCACATTGGGCCAAAGCTACACCCCAGGGAAATGCAAGAACGGTGATTTAAAGCGAATAGCAGGGACAGAGCTCATATGTTGGCCTCAGTTTTCAATATAGTAGTGTGCAAGCATGGCAAACACAAACTCTATGAACACTTTTTTGAGGCAGTAATTTGTCTACGAGACTGGTGAGGTTCAGCCTCGGAGCTGCTTCATCCTTTAGATGTCTCTTTCTAGTTGCTCTCAGCTGGATCTAATCTCACCTGGCTTTTGCTTTGTTGTGAGGCTAGCCCAGAGAGAGACTGCGTGCCGAGTGCAGACAGACGTGATGAATGATTTATTTTGTATGCTGTGCATCAGTTGACACCCTAGTGTAAGAGAGACATATGGCTGTCGGCCACACCTCGCATGAAGTACAAGACTAAACATGAGATGGGATCAGCATGATGGTTCTGAATCTACAGTCAAAAACCATATGGAGGGTCAAACTGGGAGCTCATTAGCCTAATGGCTGTCTCCTCAGCATCCCTGGAGTCATCACTGCTGACTAGGTTGTGCAGATTATGAGGAAAGTGCCGTTCAGCTTTTATAGCTACATAATACATACTTTGTTGAGTATGATATTAGGTTAACCATTGATCAATGTGTGTGACTAAAGTGAATCAGCAGGCAGCTTAGGAACATTTCAAAAGACAGTTTTGGATATGCGGATAAATCATGAGGGATGGAAAGAACTACATTAGAAGGAAAAAGACTGAGGGTGGCTAATGAAATTTAGAGAGATACAGAAGTGTGTGTTTGTGTGTGTGGTGTCCCTCTTAGTCAAACTGATGAATCTCATTGATCATCATCATCATCCCCCTGATCTCAAGACTCATATACAAACCCTCTTCAATAAGACAACTGTCTCAAGGGAAGTGAGAGCCAAGAAACCGTCCGTAAAAGTCAGAGAATGTCCAAAGTTTGGGAACATTTCACTCGTAAAAATGAAGATAACAAAGTGCAGCGTGTCTACTGCAAAGCATAACTTGCGTACCACAACAGCACGTCAACTATGATTCAACATCTGAACCGAAAGCATCCAGTTTTTAACACCAGCTCACCGAGCGTCGCTGACACAAGCTAACGTAAACATTGATGCTAGCTAATTTAACGTTGCCTACCATCACTAATTAGCGCGTGTGGTATTTGTGGAGGCTGTAGCCTGATGTTGGTATGACTAACGTTAGATATCATGTTAAGATGTGGAAACTAATTTGTTTTAAATCACAGGAGAGTAATAGCCTACACCAAATAACTCCTTTACACACACACACACACACACACACACACACACACATCTCGTCTCTCTCACTCCCTCACGCACGCGTGCACATGAACAAACACACACCTTTACTCCCGCTGTTAGGAATAGTTGGAATAAATACCTGTGTTTTTTTTTCAGGAATAAAGGTCTATTTAACAGGCCTGTCATTTTCATTATGCATAAGTTGGTATTGTTGTTTAATAATGCAAAATTTATTTTTTATTAGATTACTCAATTAATCAAGGGGATAATCGGTAGAATACTCGATTCTAAAAATATTCGATAGCTGCAGCCCTAGTGCAGAGTCTTAATTTTCAGCTTCATCTTAGCCTATTTCACTATATACTAATTGCAAAATAGCCGAATAATAATCAGCTTTCTTTTGACTGTAGTATGCTGGTCCACCATCTGATGACAATCTTTTTGTTTGTCATCTTCCACAAATTCAATATGTAGGTGAGACACAGTCGCATGCCGGAAATTAACTTTAAATTCTAAGCACTTACCATATAATAAAAAACAGTAACTCAATAACTTTGCCTGGACAGCCCACTCAAACGATGGCCATTTACTGTGATGGGTTCGCTCTCTGAGAGCGAATATTGGCTTCCTCAAGGCTGAGCCTGGTGAGTTAATCTCATCAGCTCTGTGATACAGACAGGCTAATGTACGGAGCAAAGAGAGGATGGCTCTCATGAGCAAAGGGCTAAGGGGTCAGTATTGATGAGCTGGTGCTAGATCGCTTGGAGGTTTGAGAGGGAAGATAAAAGAGCTGAGGTGAGTGTGATGATGTGTTGACTTTTAAAAAAAAGAAAGAAAAATAACTGTAGTGGAAAGATGCTAGAGGCTAAAGGAGCAAATAAAACGAACCGTATGTTCTTTTCCAGTTCTGTCAGCCCAGATGGGTATACATGTACATGATGGTTTTCCCACACTAGAAGTGGAAATATAAAATGAATTCCCAGGGGCTGCCTGATTTAGCAAAGATCTGTTCACACAGGGCGACATCATAACCACTGCTAACTCTCTGGAGGATCCAACCTCATGTGGCAAATACCATAAATTGCTGGGTGGCAGTGTGAAATCTAGATTTCATTTAGACTAGTAGATTGTAAAGCTGCAACTGACAACTGTTTTCATTATCAGTTCATTTGCTGATTGTTTTCTGGATCAATCAATTATTATTATTATTTGGTTTAATAACAGTCAGAAAAAAGTGAAAAATTCCAACATGATAGTACAAAAAACTAACAAACAAAAACCCACAGAAATTGAGCTTTGTATCAAATAAGAGAAAGGAAAGCATTTTAAAAGCTAAAAACAGGGAATGTTTTGCATTTTGATTACAGGCTTGACTGACAAACAAAAGAGCTGCTGATTAATTTTGTGGAGATGAACCAATGTTTCAGCTCTAGTACACTGCTATTCTTCCAACAAATCTGTTTTTTCAACACAAAACAAAAAACTGAATTAGCTTGTAATCACGGTGTAAACGTCAGGAAGATTGGTTTATTTAGCCAGAAAAAGCCTAGGATTAATCTATCCTTGGATATCCAAGGTTCAGTTGTTATCCTGAGGATCAGCTAGTCTGTCAGACTAAAGAGACAAGGTTAGGTGATTAGACTGGCTGTAACAGATAAATCTCTGTTCTACTCGACCCTTCAAGAGAAGGTTAAATGGACTCGATATCTACATAACAGCCACACTCCCACACACCCTTAAAGCTTAAAAAACCCAAATGAATAAATCATAAACACTCAAGCTAAACATTTTATGTGTAGAGAAGTACCATTTTCATTTTGTGTTATCTGTGTAATGTACAAACACTTCCTTCACCCTTAACTACCCATCACTCTTGATTTCACTGTCTTTAACAACACATTACTCGTCTTTGTTCAGATTCAGTCATTAATTATTTCACTGTAATTAGTGGACTTTTAAAATAAGGTCCACTAATTACAGAACCTTAAGCACGAGACATACAAGAGAAAATGTATAGGATAACAAGGCTTCAAATGTATGATCTGGTATCAGAAACTGTATAACTGCCTGCAAAATAGCCAAGCTAAAGTCTAAGGGTTGCAGTGTTCAGAATCCACCAGTGCAATAGGAGAAGACAGCTTTGTACACAGACTTGTATAACAAGGCCAGAGCGTTACAATGGCTACCATTATCTTCACTTGTGATGCAACCATGACAGCACAGGCACTAACTGGCATTGGGTGCATCTCAGGCCGTCGAGTCACTGGTGTGAATTAAAAAAACAGAACAAAAAAAAAAACCCTCTGGGTGACCAAGTAAACTCTTAATTGGTAGTGACGGTAAAGCTAAAAATAAGAGTTTATGCTGATTTGTAGCATGAAAATAACTCATTTGATAACAGGTAGTCCTGGAAAAAGAGAAATGGGGAAGGCCACAGGGGTGTTCACGTCCCTGGGTACTCCAAGCTGAGGGTCTGTGAGGATCTGCGGTCTCCCAGGAGGGGCTGAATGCACAGTGGGAAATAAAGACCCTGCTTACTTTGGGACTATTCCCAGGACAAGGCTCTTTCTGGGTGTTCTGATATCGTCAGCACAGTGAGAGGGAAAAAATAACCTCAAAGCGGAGGAGAAAAAAAGAGAACCCCCAAGAAGACAAGAGACAGCATTACAAAAAAAAAGAAAAGAAGAAAAAGCAGAAAAGGCAGGATGATTTCCTCCTCAATCGCAGAAGCACTTTAACTGACAAGCACTTTTGAGCACTGAGCTCCGAGGACTTAGTGACAATTGTTACTGTGCTGCTGTACGCGCTGTGTTTACTTACACAAAGGTAGTGTGCTGAGCAATATCCATTAACGCCAGCAGGATTTACTTCCCTGGGGCTTTCATTTAACTGAACATACAGTTATGTTCTTTACTTGAGCTTAGTAATCACTCAAAAAAAGACCATGATTTATTTTGTCACGTCCACCTTACATAGAATACATTGAACTGACTCTACTTTGTGATCTTGAGTGAGTTAGCTGCTCACATATACTGTATTACAGAAAATACTGTTCTTGCTGTAGGTGACTGGTGTCAAATACTGAGAACCTTTACAACTACCAAGCTTTTGATTTTTTTTTTTTTTTTTAACAACTCCCCCAACTAAATTCCTCTGATGTACAACAGAGTTTACAAAGTTGAGGCCAGGTGTTGAAATGTCGTGCCGGAATGAGTTACATCACAGCCTGACAATGAACATGGCCTGGTCTGGTGGACTGCAACTCAAAATGCTAACAGAATGAAAACTGCAAGAATGTGAAGCAACTATATCAGGTATGTAGGAGGAACAAACTCACAGCAGTTTACAGCTTGGTTTCAACTCTATCTCAAGGCATACATGTGTGACTTCTAGGTAAAACAATGAATTACAATGCTCAATTTTAAAACTTTAAGAAAAATGTCTGCTTACCTGAACAACTTCTATTCCTCTTTTCCTGAAAAAGAAGACAAAATTAAGAGTCATCAATTCTATCAAATACAAACTGAAACAGGTCAGGTAAAATGTGTCCGCCATGTATCGAAAGTACCTAAAGGCTATATGATTTAAGATGTCATGTAAATGTATGTCAAGCACCATAGATGAGGATGTCTGTGCTTTCCTAGTCTTCAAAAATGTTGTACTTAGACTCGAAGACAAAGATTAATCTTTATCATACAGGTGTGCCTTCGTCACAATAAGCCCACTCTAAAATATGCAGTTTCATCTTGAAAAAATACATTTATGAGGCAGTGAACCACAGACTTCACGTGACTAGGTCTGACCAGTGTCTGTTACTACCATTTGCCTCATGCAGTGCAACACTTCTCCTTTGTAGATTTGTTGATTGTGGTCATGTTGAGGACTGACTTACTCCTTTTAAACTGCCGTGCAAACTGACTGGGTGTTAGCAGGAATTGTAACATGCAGTCATAAACGCCCATCCAGAGGATCTCAAACATGGTTCAACTTGGTGGTTAGACTAGGCTGGTGAATATGAAGGCCAGTATATGCCAGAACTGGGAGGTTTTTGTTAGCTTCCAGGAACTGTGTAAAGATTCTTGCAACATGTGCAACATCATGCTGCAACATGAAGTGATGGCCGTAGGTGAATGCCATGACAATGGGCCGAAGGATCTCTGGTATGGTATGTTTGTGCATTCAAATTGCAATTAATAAAATGCTATAACCGCTTGCCCACGCAACACAATGCACTACCCGGTACAGTGTAAATCCATATTAATCTCTGAAAAGGGTTAGGGTTACCATTGAAGGTGAGCACTTGCCCACTCATGATGGCTACGCCAACAAACTGCAGTCAGGTCAAGACCCTGGTGACCCTGAGACACGTCAAAATGTTTTAGTTTTGCAAACCAGCTGTTGCATGAGCTGTCTGGGTGGCCAGTCTCAGACGATCTTGCTGGTGAAGAAGCCAGATGTGGAGGTCTTGGGCTGACGTGTTTACACGTTGTCTGGCCAGTTACATGTACTGGCTAATTCTTGGAAACGACATTTGAGATGGTTGATGGTAGTAAAATGAATGTTCAATTCACAGGGAACATCTCTTGAGAACATTTGTGCAGTCAGCATAACAATTGCACGCTTGCTTAAAACTTGCAACATCCGTGGCATTTTAAGTGGCCTTTATCATCACCAGTCCAAAGCACACCTGTGTAGTAAAAATTGCTGTTTAATCAGCATGTTGATATGCCACACCTGTCAGATGGCTGGATTATCTTGGCAAAGAGAAGTGCTCTCGAACAAGGATTTAAATATGTGAAAAGAATCAGAGGGAAATAAGCCTTTTGTGTGCACAGAAAACATCTTTTATTTCCACTCATGAACATTTTGTTCAGTGCAGGTTATGTAAAACATGTCTTTGCATCAGTTGCCCTCACTGGAGTTCTTGCCTTTAAAATGTGTGGGTCCCCATTGCTCTCCATGTATATGCACATGGAAATAGTTCTCCATAAGAATTAAAGAGAAACAGAAAGATGTCTTCAAAATGTTGACTAAATGGACAGTAACAGACATGAGCTACTGATACATGAGCCTATTCGTGCCTTGAACTGAAAAATAAATGAACAATGAACATGAATTATTCAGCAAATTTGTTGATAGGACAGCAAAGTGTGGCCATCGTGACCAAAAATACAAGAATCCCAGAGCTGGAGAATATTCTACTTTTCAGAAACAGCACAGAAATACTAGTCTTCAGATAAAAGAATGGTTGCTTAGCAACCAGCGGACCGCTACAGGAGTGGAGCTGTTGTTAGAGGTGACGATCATCACATAGCACATCACTAAATCATACACACGAGGAACCTCAACAGATCTCTTCTCCTTAACTGTGACAGTACACACAGCAGTATTTCCGCAACTTATCATGCATAAATTTGAATATGAGGAGACTGCGTCACTTTTTTTAAACACAGCTTTTATGGAAATCTGTAAAAGGTGTAGAGGATTAACCTCACATGTTTAAACCTGTTGGATTTATATAAGTCCAAACTCCACCAGTGGGAGAGAAACAAGAGCCTAAACAAGAGGAAGACCTGGCTTGTCCAGTGTCCTGCCTCAATCAATGCCACAAATAAGCCAAATAGATTCAGCAGAAAATTTAAAGCAAATCCTAATTGACCAAAACAACACATCTACTCGTTTCTAGAGAATTTACAATGGTGACAAAACCAGTTTAGCACTACTACCGACTCAGCCCATCCCGCCCAGTTGTTTTTCAGGTTACAGCCCCATGGTAACAGCCGCGCAGCCATTGACTGCTTCACAACAATGTGGATATTTAATACTGCAGCTGGTGTGTTTCATGTGGTGTGAATGGAGCCTTTAGTTTCATCCCATCTCAGATATGGAGATCGTCTGCTGCTCTCCTATATTGTTACACAGCCAGCAGAATGAATGAGATGGAGAACACCCGCCAGAGAAGCAGAACTATTTTAAAAGGCTTGACACACAAGAACATGACGGTGTAATGGAAAACAATGTTTTAAGACGCACAGTATCTTATATCCATAAACTCTAACCCTAAAGATTGGTATTTATGGGACACCATATGTGACTGCTGCACTGCATGACAGTACGTGATTATAAAGTTTACAGGTGGGTGTATTTGAGAGTGTGTTAACTTGTAGGTTGAGCAAAACAAAAGCAGGAGGGTGAACATTTGTTTTAGCAGTGGCTGAAAATCAACACGAAAAACTATGATTATTACCTTGAATTAATACACTCTTATGGATAACGCTGAGCAGAGACAGATGAAGTAGGCCAACAAGGGAAACAGTTTTACTTGTTTGGGCTTAAAATCAACAATACCTTCTTTACATGTTAATAGATTTGAAAGGTATACTCCCCACAAGATTTAAATTCTCACTCTTCTATGTCTGTGCAGTAAATTGTATCATCTGGGTGAACGTCTACGTAGAAGCACACAGTGGGTGCAGCTCATTGTAATCTCATCAGCCGTGTTGTCCTAGAGTGCAGCGGCCTTGCCTTGACAGGGTGAAGAGACAATATTTTCATATCAACCAGTGACGCTCAGGCTGGCTGTTTTCAAGGGCATCACATTTTTCTTAATCAGGCATATGCGAGTCAGAAAATTGCTGTGCAAGCTTATGGGACGCCAACATAAACCCGAGTGGCTCTGACCAGCAGGAAACCCTTAAGTCCAGCTGCACGAGACAGGGCCGACTCCACACTGAGGCACTCACAATGTCAGCTGCATGCCACATGATACGTGGAGGAAAACCTGGTCAGTCACGATTAGAGTAGGATTCTATTAAGGTTAATAATCAGTTTCTTTGATAACACAGCCCGAAAAGTAGAAAAACGCCACACATCAATCTGTTCAGCAGTCATTTTGCAAGTGCTGTACTGTAGGCAGCTACACTACAGCAGTATCTTGAAGACGTTTCACCTCTCATCCAAGAGGCTTCCTCAGTTCTACCTAACTAGGGGGGAGTTGCAGGTTTATAAACTCTGGGTGTGACCTTACAGAGTCGTTAAGGACAGGTGTGAGTTCTGAGTTTCAGAGTCGTTAGGGCCACTTGTGGGTGAGCCGAGGTGTGAATGGTTGTTAAACTGTCTGGCGAGGGAACTCAGTACTGCATTGTAGGTGGGTGATAAATAATGTTGTAGGCAGCTCCCCTCCAGTTAGTTAGAACTGAAGAAGCCTCTTGGATGAGAGGTGAAATCTCTTTAAGAAACTGAAACAAGTCAAGTTGCCTATTATACAGCATTGAACAGCTGAGGACCTTCACCAACATTTCCTTGGTAAATAAAATTGACTGCAGGTAAGGCAATTCTGGCAACAGCGTACAAATACCTGACACACCCTTAGAAAGTCGTACCTCGTAGAAATCCAAAATGCCATTTTGTCAAAGGTTACCTCGGTTCAATCTTTTCCTTCCTCTCTAAGATGAGTCTTGCATTATAACATGGTATATGATAAAGGGAAATATGTCAGGAAAAGGAGAACCAGAAAAAGTTTCAGTGACTGACTGGTGAAATGCAAATGATATAAATAATACACCCACATTCAACTTTGTTGCACTTTTCCATTTAAATGTGCTGGTCTTTGTTGTTGTATAAAGGCCATCAATGTCGTTTGATCTTCTTGATCTTCTATCAATAACACCACTTCTTAATACTTCATATTAAACAGCCCTTACTTCAGCTCTGAGGGGAGAAGTGGGTAGGCAGAATGCAGGGAGGGAGGGGTGGTTACCAGGAGGTTTATGAGGAGATTAAAAATGTTTTGTGGATTACAGTGGTAATCTGTGCTGGCTCAACCAGTTTGCTTTATGAGGCAACAACCCTCTTTAAAAAGGTGAAAATAGCTTCAAATCAAATGCCTACACACCGACAACACATCTGCCCCTGTAGGTCAGGTGTGTTGTCAGTGTGCATTCAAATATATTCTCCATCCTCTCTTACTGCGTTTTAAGGATCACAGCAGCCCTCATACAGCAGAGGCAGCTAAGCAATGTTACAACAAGACTTGAGAAGGCCATAACTTGGAGTTCCCCAATCCGGTTTACTATATAGCAGCTATTGTAAATCAGTGAGAGAGTTCACATGTCTGCTTTGAAAAAATCCATGCCCTACTTTATTACACCGTATATACCATTTTGCTTGGCTGGAGATTAGCCACAACAAGATAACATACATGCACATAGCTGCCCCTCTCAAGGCTGGAGAATCAGAACCAACTCTTGCCACAGTAGGAATACACCCTTGAACAAATTCGTGTTATGACTATGCATTTGGACAGACATGTCAGAAATGCAACATCTCAAAACTAGAGTCAACAAGCCAAGACTGGTCTATGTGATATCACACTGTTTAAATTCAATAGAAGATGCTGTAACGATCAGAGGCTACATTTGTGTGTTAACAACAAAGCAGAGATTAATCATTTTCAATCTACACAAGCGTGCCTTCATTCTTTCATTAACATAATGACGGCACCTGTATTACCAGCTGCTAAGCTGCTTTTCCTGTTATACCTGCACCTAATTCAAACAGTCCCGTCTGCACACAGCACCTCCTCACAACATGTCTCCACAAGCACAACTGATTCAAGATATGTCAAACAAAACAACGAAACTGACTCTGGGGCATGCATACATACCATTTCAAAAATAGTAGAGTATCATTAATAGCAGTAGTAATAGCAGATAGGGAAGCAGAGCAGCCACACGCCTTATCATCTGTGCTCACTGTAAAAACCTCAACCCTTGACAGACATGAGCAGAGATCACTGATTCTGTGTCTAAGTATGAAAGAGAGAGTTCAAATCAGGTGTGCAATAGGGCTATTCACTGCAAGCGGAGACGAGATGTTAATCAGTCCCTTTCGTCAGAGTCATTAAGAGGCGATGCAGTGTCAGCACACCTCCTAATTCACTGCGACGTCAATCTTTAATGATGTGAATGTGCTGCGTGTCAAACTGTTTTCTGTTAGTTGCTCTGCAACAACCTGACACATACCTGCACAAATCAGCAAAGGCCTGAAAATTCAGCTTCTTCATCTTCTTCTCGCTGAGCCAGTAGCCGACTCTCCGGCCTTTCAGAAAGGTCTGCATTTTCCCACTGTGCTCCTGGCCCTTCTCCGGAGGCAAACGCTGGGACTGAAAGGCTCAACCTGGACCGGAGAAAACAGGAAACCACCGTATAGCATAAGTCACAAACACAACAGCCCACAATGGAGGAGAATACACAAGTTCACGACTCAGTTTGTGATCACACAGCCAGGAGTCGCGCTTTCAACTAGTCTTCCTCGCTGAGCTGAACGTCCTCATGGTTCAAATTAAATAGTTTCCAAACGTAATATTACAGCGAATGTGCTTCAGCATCAGCGAAACTCACACACTGACCCCCTCCAGCTAACCTCGACTGCTAACATTAGCTGGCTAGCTGTGTAGTGACAACCTGCACAGCTAACCGATGGCATGCAATTAGGAAGCGTTAGCTAGCATGCTATCAGGGCTGACCTACGATGAATGACTGAAAAGATTCACAGGACTCGCAAATATCAAATGGGTTGACTCGGGACAACTAGGTAGTTATCTTAAAGATGAAGCAACTGACTTAAGTGCGCCAACGAGGGGAGGCTGTGGTGAGCTAGCATTAACTAACCTGACAATTTTAGCACAGTTCCCCTCCTGAATGTGTGTCCTCTTCTGAAACTAGCTCGGGTAGTTTCCCATTCTCGGTCCGTCCAGTTGAGAAGGAGAACAAGTTTTCGGACAAGGTGACAGGTGACAGGCACAGCTGGAGTCACGTTGAGATGTTCCTGGTGTTTTCTCCCTCAGTCTCTGGGCTGAACTGACTGCACACACCCAGGATCCAGGAGACTGGTGCTGCCTTCACGAGCCCCTCGGAAAGTAGCACTCCCATTCCCCTTCCGCTGTCGAATCACAGTCTTTCCTGATTTCACGTGCTGTTCGTCCTTTCATTATCGATTAACTTGCAGATTGTTTTGTCGAGGTGCTTGATTAATGAGGTTGTCTAGTGAATGTCACCGATGACTATTGCATTGTCTTGGTGTTGGTGTCAATGGTCCGAAACCAAAGTTTCTAACAATGATATACAACAATGATATCATTGATTCAAACAAAAAAATGCAAAAGTACTTCCATCGGTGAGACTGGAGCGATCAAAGTCATAGTCATTTTTGCTGAAAAATGACTCAAACAATTAATCATTTATCAAAACGTTCAGCAATTTATATATTTTATGTTAGTTTGTTGACTAATCGATGAATTGACTAATAGTTTCGGCTAGTAAATAAAAACAAAAACTCTACATTTCTATTTATATATTTCACTATGAGGGCGAATGGTAGTGCTTGTAAAAAAGTATACACACAATATAGGCTCATATGTGGGATAACTTTGACCCTTTTGTGACCTAGAATACTCAGCTTTGGGCTGGTCATGATGCCTCGACAATATTTCCGACAGCCTGTAAAGGCAGCCGGGATGCGGTCAGGGAAGTTCAGCCTGTTCTCGCTCGCACCGCCTCGCCTGTCTGTCAACTCACACCTCATGCGAAAAGATTCAAGAAAGTTGGAGACAATACGAGTATCATCGAACTGGTTTGTATACAAACCAACAGCAGTTTGCATCATGAACTGATCATCTATTTATAGGCTCGCTGCAGCTTGCATAATGAGAGCACCCTCGTGCCGTCGTCTACTGTCTTCAGGGCAGCAACGAGCGCATATTTTCGGCGGGCGACCCCAACAGAGAAACACGTCACAGTGGCGCCATCCATTGGAGAACCATAGCAACATGCAGCCAAAACATTACGTTATCCAATCAACCACATTATAATACATACGTAATTATATTTTAATAATATATACTATTCAATTGATGATTCATGACTGAGGGAAGTCATCATGCCCCTTTCGGAGCTGTAGGCTCTAATAGATAGATCAATGAATACATTAATAAACATATAAATAGCGGACACAGAGCCTTCTCGAACAACTTTAATCGAGTCTCTCTTATTGTTAATATTCCCTATAATTCACCCACAAAAACAAATGCATGTGAGAAGATGCCACCTGTAAACTGCAAACCACTATTAGTGAGATTGGCCACCATAGCCTGAGTCTGTTGACATGATTGATACACACACACACACACACACACACACACACACACACACCAAATCCAGTTCGTTATTTCACATTCAGTCAATGTGGATCGAGAGATACAGCTCTAAATGACATGCTTCCTGCTTGAACTAAAATTATTGTTTTAAAAGAATATCAATGTTGTCAAAGATTACTGATCCTGGTCATAGTTAGTGGGGAGGTCTTGTGCCTTATCCTCTTTGGTCCCTTGGATACCACTTCACTACACAAAGTGTTTATAAACTGTAATACGTAGCTTTGTTAATTGTTCATACCCTGTATAATAACTTATCTCGGATGTTCAGGTTTTAAAAAATCCCTTTGACTGCTGTTCATCCTTTTCTGTTTTGCCAAAATGATTTTGTGATTGATGTTTGCAATTTATTTAAAAGTGCTTAACAAGTCGTTAGTTAATGTTTTTTTTTTTTGTTTTTTTTAGCGCAGTTCTTTTCTTGAAGTGGTCAAATGATCACTTCGGGGTCTACCAATCAATGATTAACTGACTGATCGTCCATTAGTAACAACTTGCAAACGTTTGAACAAAGGTACGTTATTTGATAGTGATACCCAACGTAATTAACAAGTCACCCAAACTAATAAGATAAACAAAAATAAATAAAACAATTGACAATAATAATATTGTTAAATTGGGGCGACGGTATCTTGCGTCACTTCCTCCACGTGGTCTGGGCCCAAACTCCCGCCCGGAACAGTCATTTGTCAACACTGTTGTCCTGCCGCTGCCTTCACCGGTGTGTGTGTGTGTCTGTGTCTTTGTGTCCTCCTTCACTCTCTGTCTTCGTCGCAAATGGCAGCAAATAGAGACACGGACGCAGACGTTGACGACATCAACGACGAGGAGCTCGAGAAGGCTCTGTGCGTGCTGGCTGGAAGCGACCCAGAAAACTGCTCTTATTCCCGGGTAAGAGAAAAAGCTTCCTGCACCGCAGCCCTGACTGCACCCATCGCCTTCTATCCTGCATGCTGTCGCCTCATCTGAATACAAGTAGTGCAGTTTTTTTTTTTTTTAGATGACGTGTATTGTTGTCCATTGCGAGTGTTTGTGTTGCTGGCATGTTGTGATTTTCTTCCTAAGGGTTTGTAGTTCCTTTGGGCCATTCAAGCCTGATGTTGAAATCCTTTTGTTTGCAAGTCCCTTTGTTGATCAGACATACAATCAAACGTAACTACTGTGGGTTTTCATTACATCAAATGGCATTTCATTGATAATCTATTTAATTTAGTGTATTTCTACCTCCTGTGTTTTATGGTGACAGGGTTATGTGAAGAGACAGGCTGTGTTTGCCTGCAACACCTGCACTCCCAGTGCTGCAGAGCCTGCAGGGGTTTGTCTGGCCTGTGCCAATAAGTGCCATGATGGACACGACATCTTTGAGCTGTACACCAAAAGGTAATTTTGTGTGTTGACAGTAAAGACAGTTTTTTTCCTCTATCATCTTCTCTTTACTCGTCCCTCATCCTGTTTTTTTTTTCAACGCTGCAGGAATTTTCGCTGTGATTGTGGAAATGGCAAGTTTGGGGAATTCACCTGCCAACTAGCTCCTGTGAGTCCTCCGGTTTTAATGCTATTTCCATCCGTAGCTGTGCTTCTGCTATTTATGTTCTGGCCTGTATCTCTTGTACTCGCAGGCCAAAGATGAGCAAAACGCCAGAAATCATTACGACCACAACTTCAACGGCTGCTACTGCACGTGTGACCGGCCGTATCCAGACACAGACGACCAGGTAGACCTTTTACCTCATCTCGCGTTATTTGAATGAGATCTGCTGTTTTTGTTCATCAACGGCTATTACACAGAACACCTTTTTATTTTATCACCCGATAGACCAACGATGAGATGATCCAGTGTGTCGTCTGTGAGGATTGGTTCCACAACAGGGTAAGTTAAGTCATGGTGTTAAAATGAAAGGATTTCCAAACACTTATTTTGATCCTAGTATACATTTTTTATCTCATTGTGTATTCATTTTGTTTGTCTTTTTACAGCACCTAGGCTGCACTGTGGCTGATCCCGAGGAGCTGCAGGAGATGGTCTGTGAGGGCTGCATGAACAAGGCTCCTTTCTTGTGGACGTACGCTGCGCACTTCGCAGGTAGCTCGTTTTGCAAAACAAAAATGTCTTACGTTTGCCTACATTTAACAGTCAAATCCAGAGAATCCCTTTCTTTTAATTTGACTTTGCCCTTTAGCACCACCTGTGATCAGCGTCAGTCATCCCGAGGACGAAGATGTAGAAGTCGATGTGGAGGAAGGAGCAGAAAAGGAAGGAGACTGTTCTGAGCCCAGTCAGAACAGGGAGGAGGAACCAACCACCAGTGCCGGGCACACAAAGCAGGAGGTAAGAAAGGGTTCTTATGAGACTTTGTTTGCTGTATCTAGAGTGAAAACAGATAGCGGGGCGTTAAAGTCAACATGAAAACCTACCGAACCCAAATCTTAGTCTGTTTCCCTGTCCTATGGGATTGATGGCTGGTAGAAATGGAAATGATTACTGCCCATTAGAAATGTAATATAATATCCATAAAAATGGGCTCAGTTACACTTGGCGATTGTCATTTGCTGTCACGAGGCGTCCATGTTTTTTTTCCTTTCTGGAACTTGCACATTACAAAGCCGAATTCATTGGAGAGAAAAATCCAAGTTTCCCAGTCGCAGTTGCAACTTGAATGTGGACTTGATGGTAAATTAGAAAAGCCTGTAAGCCTTAAAGCCTGTAATTACAATATCCCCCCTATGATATGAAGCAGCATAATAGATAATACTCCACCAGCTCTGCACTAAACTACGTATGTGTCAGATATTGGAGCAACTGTTTTCCTGTACATGTTGTAGTCTGTTTCATAGCCTTAGAATAGTGTACTGTGCATATTGGGTGCTGGTTCAGATCTATTCATACTTGACACCAGAACCAACAGCAGTCAGTTTCAACTGCAGGTACTGAAAAAAACATTAGTTGTCATTTGTAAGTTAATATTTCTTGTTGCAAGCTCAAAAAGTGTCCCCGATGTAAATGGCACCTATGGAGGAAGAATACGTTTAGATCGCGATCTCATTGGACTCGGACCAAAAAAGAACGATGTGGACTGGCATTTGGAGAATGCTGGTTCACATCCTGGGCATTGCTGAGGTGCCCTTGAGCACTGAACAACTGTTAAAATCATGACAATATAATGATTGATTGATCTGTATCCATGTTGACAGATGTTTTTCTACTTGTGGTGAGGGCTTCTGACAAACCCTCCACACTCTGTAACAGAGGCATTTGAGAGGAAAAGGCCCCTCATAGTCCGTGTTTGTCTTCACTGGGCATGGTGCACATTTTCTTTATGGCATCTGGTGATACTTGTTGCCACAAGATGGGGCTGGAGGGTAAAGAGCAGCTTATAGAGCAGGCTCCAGCTCCTGTTAACGTGCTTTCCCCTCCTCTGGGTAATTAGGGGAGAAATGACCCGTGAGGCTCTGCTTCCCCTGCTCTGTAGACGGCTTTGGCCAGGCTTCACAGGACAGCTTACTGTAAACTGGTGATTTTCATCGCCCAATCATCTCATCGTGTCAGTCGCCCTGAGACTTCCCCGGATGAGTCTGCAGTGCTGAGATGTTTTACAGAAGCCCATTTGTTATCACCAACTCTTCTTGCCAGTCGGACAGCATGACTCACGCCATCATGTTTTGTTATTTGTGTCTTAGGAAGCGGAAAACAGGAGTCCCCCTTGCAAACGGACCCATGATGAGATGACAGGCAGCACCGCGAAGGCCACGACCAAAACTGTGACGTGCAGGCTGAAGGAGCTGCGGGTCCAGGGGCCGGAGAGGCTGAGACAGGGAGCCGTGTTCTGGCCTTACAGCTGGCGCTCCGAGCTCTGCACCTGCACAAGCTGCAAGGTAGTCCATAAACACTAGCTTTCAGATGATAATGTTGGCCCCAGGAAGCTTCTTTGCAGGTGTTGGCTTAACATGTGATCCTAGTGCATGTAACTGTGTAATGAGGGCTTCCTTTTCTAATGAACGTGTGTCACAGAAAGCCTATGTGGCTGCAGAGGTGCAGTTTCTCATGGATCAGTCTGACACTGTCCTGGCCTACGAGAACAAAGGCATGGAGGAGCCGTTTGGGCAGCACCCGCTGATGGCGCTGACGAACTCGATGGACCGCGTACGGCAGCTGGAGGTCATTTACGGTGAGCACGGGGGAGGGCGGAAGAAGAAGATGTGGGGTCCATTTTCCTCCAAGCATGTAATCGCGTCGAGTGAGATTTATGGGAGAGGCGATTGATTGAGACTAATTAATCATGTCTTCTTCCCTCAGGTTTCAACGAGCTGACAACTTCGATCAGTGCATTTCTAGAGCAGTGTGCCGCTGAAGGAAAGGTGAGAAATGGAGAGAAAATAAAGTCTTGATGGGTAGAATTAAACATTACAAGACATGAGGGTAAATACTAATTAATCAAATACCATTAGTGTTTATTTATCTACCCGAGGGCAATGTTGGCTTGATTTTACCTAACAAATGTGAAATTTTGCAGTCAAGAGTAAGAGAAGAACGCAAACCTGAACCGTTCTCTCCCCGTCTCTACCAGACAGTCACAGTCGAGGCCGTACACAAGTTCTTCGAGGAGCTGCGGGCCAAAAAAAGACGCCGAACCAGTGCAGGATACCAGTAACGAGGAGGCCAAGCTGCTATCGTATGGTGCTTTTGAATGTATGTGGAACTTAGGGACGACCCCTTTTTTCTTTGCTGAATAAAAGGGCTTCTCGCTGCAACCAATGTGATCCTGAAGCTTGAATAATTAGTGCAAAGCGTACTGACTTGGGGTTATTGTTGTAAAGGGTTACTGCCGTGGGTTTCGGGTTTACTGTTTCATTCATATTGAATTATAATGATGCCTTAACTTTGAAGCTCCAAATGAAAGTTTACTTGAGACATTACTGAACAAAAGACATTTTGTTTCAGCACTGTATTGCTTTAAAAAGATTAAACTGTCTTGATATGTAACAGTACTTCACATGACCATGACGCTGCCATGTGTATACATGTTTAGTACGCCACTGTGTTTAAATTCTTTCTTCTTGTTTGTAAAAGTGACATATTACTGATATATTTGAATTCATGTTCCAAATAAAGTTCTCACATGTTTCTCGTGCACAGAAGAACCCCACTGAGATCAGATGAATTCCATAATATCAAACCAGTTTATTTTGAGGATGCCCAAGTTGACCACTGTTACGCACCTTTTGAGGTGACAGTAGAAAAATAGATTCAGTGAAACTAAATGCAACTTAATATCAATCTACAAACATGTTTTTTCTATGATACCATACAAGTACAATGTACCTGTTAGAATTCAACACAAGCAATCACACATTTCAGATGGTTGAATTAAAATAAAAAAGAAGGTGCTAAATAACACTGTACACAAAACGAGCTACATGAGATTTCAGAGAACTATTTGATGCAGGCTGGTAAGCTGGTAGAAAAGAGCTTGCATAGACATCAAAGTCACTTCTCCAATAAAAGCCCAGCCGCAGGCGGGGGAAGGCACTGACTTCTCTACAGCAAAGAGCAAAACAAGGGCTTTTATTCAATGGAACATTGTCCTGGAAAATAAAACAACTAACCCGACATGAACATGGGGAGGAATCCGGAGTTTTGCATTTTTTCCCCATGAAGCAACCTCGATGGAAAAATGATTTTTCTGCTTGGCAACTCCATCACTGCTAAGCTGAGAGCTGATGTCTTCAGATGCTCTACGTATTCCTGTTACTTTCAAAGTAAAAGGAAAACGGCGAAAGAAAAAAACAAAACATCTCTACAAACATGGCAATCCACGTCACCTACAACATTGAATGAACTGCCCTAATGAGTAACATTTAAGAACAAAATAGATTCTCAGACACAATCTTTATGTTTTATACCACACATTCTTAGTGAGAGTTCATGACAAAGACAAGTACACAGTGTTGTCCACTACAGTAAAAACACAAACCTTCAACAACCACTAAAATGTGATAGAAACCATTAAAAATTCATCAGAACGTGTGGAACTCGATTCATTATATATACAATTTCCATTGGAAAGTATGAGCCAGCAATCGCCAACTTCTCTTCAATATAAGATTCCTTTTTTGTTCGAAATTCATCTGCTCCTTTCCCTTCAGCTAACATACAGGTGGCTCCTACAGTGCAATGATACTCAAATGTGAGGTTGTGTTCCAGCTATTGGCTGTGACAGGCTTTTGTGTGTGTACTTGCAGGGTTCTGGAGCTGTGGCGGCTCTTTAACAGTATGTTTAACAGTATCAACACTGGCTACGCAGGTCCACAATTTCCTGTGAGGTGACAAAATGGCGGCCTGATGTATATGCATGGTTTTAGCATTCAGCTTAATGTGAAATTCACTTCTACCAGCCAGAAAGACTGCTGAAAATGTGTCCATACCGAACAGAACAGTCAAATAAGCATCTAACAGGGGTTGGGATGTGACATCATACTTAATTGAAGGTAGCTAAAACTGAATATTCCAAGCACTGATTAAGGCTTAAGATTTGATTACTTGATGCTATTGGATTAAACAGAACAAGTGGGAGCTCTTGAATGCAGCCACTCTCAGACTCTCTGATATGTACAAACAGACCTGACTAAAGATGGGAGTGTACAGTACTGAGATTGTCTAAACACCTGTGTGTATCAAAGATACCCTTGCACACAAACCACGCGCACGCACACTTGTTCCAGCTGCAAGAAATCCTGCAACCCTGTCTGAAAACGCCAGGCGTCTGTGTCTAAGCTAGACACTCAGAGGTCGTGAGAGTTAAAGCCTGACACAATTATCAGACTGGGTTACGGGAGAGTGACGAGCTCTGATGACCTACTTCCTGTCAGATCCAGTTCCTGCTTTGTGTGACCAAGCCTTGGCCCATTTACTCATCAGCACTGCAGAACCAGGGGAGAAAAACTAGTCAGGTGGATTGCTATAGGCATGCTACAGGAAGAAAGGAAATACAAGTCATGGGAGGAAAACAATACAGCCAGACGAATTTACATATGATTTTATCACAATACTCTGTCCGGGACTGGCTGCCATTGTTCGCTTGTGTAAATTGAGATTGATATCCTGCCATCTCCCCATTCTATGCTGAAAATAATAGAGAGACATCAGAACCTGTGAATGTAGTCTTTGTAAGACCATCAGTTCATAACTGAGCTACATCTAGTGTTGTGACCTCGTCATGCAGGATTCACACAGGGTAGAGCTAACCTCTTTCTTTACAATCAAACTCAAGACCAATCCATCTCAGTAGAGCCCGAGTCATTCTCTAAACCAGCAGGACTGGGCAGGCTTGCAGAGATCAATTACAGGCATCAACAATTAACCTACAGCTCTTACTCTTTCCATACTCTGACTGTGTGATGGATAGCACAGTGTGATAGAGGTAGGACAAAAGGACAGATCCTATAAATAGCAACCATCGACCACCCTTTTTCCCTGCTCCTCTCAAAACACACACACACACATATAAGCAGGCACACAATTAGTGCTTTGCCGTCCACTGTGATGGACAGCCACGCTTTCCCTTTTCTTAACTCAACCCCTGGTCCTCAACTGGGGTTAAAGTGCAGATTTCTTATAAGGGTAGTCAGGCTTGCTGGGTGACCTGCGGTCTCTGGCGATCTCCTCGCTGACACTGTTCCTATGAGGCTGCTGGAGAGGCCCCAGGCCTGGTGGTTCTCCAGCTAGAACCATCTCCTCTGAGGCATCTCTAGGTCCTGTGTGCCTCTCCTCATAGCTGTCCATATTCCCACTGGGCGACCTTAAATGGCCTAGGCCATGAGTCAGGTCTGTCTCATTTGATCGCCCCCTTGAGTTGTGTCCCATCCGAGGCTGGGCCCCAGAGGGGCTGGCAAGGACTCCATCATGCCTCTGAGAGGTCATACTGAGGACATCCAGACGTAGGGGGTCTGGGGCAGTCCGTCCCTGCGGGTGGCCCTGGGACTGAGAGTCAGAAATGTATGGGGGTGGATAAGAGCTGGAGGGGGTGCAGCTGTGGCTGTAGAGGTCTGGTCCAGCAAACGACGGCAGAGGGTGAGAGGAGGTTGGGGTTGCAGGTCGGCAGGAGAAGTCATATAGGTCGGGGAACTCTGCTTGAGCCTCCAGCTTGGGCTCAGGAGCGTGTCTCTTGCAAGAGTGGCCATGTCCAGGCCCGTGGACGTGGCTGAGGCGGACAGAAGGGCAGGGCCCATGGGGCAGATGGTGGCCTGAGGGACCCATTGGGCTGTGAGGGCCTTCTCTGTCCATCTCTGCCATGTGCTGCTCCCTCAGGGACATGACCGAGACTCCCAGTGCAATGTCAGGCATGAACTCTCTCATAACAGGCTCCATGCTCATCTGCGTCGGAAAACAGATACAAATATTTGAGGTTACCAGGCGATTGAGCTATTCATGATCCCAGTCACAAACCATACTACCCACATTTGAATAAACAAAAAAACTTGAGGAAGTAACACAAACTCACCACTTGCCGGTCTGAAAGCAAAGCTCTGCCCATGGCCTGTGGGTTGGTGCAATCTGGTGGCTGGGGCCTGGGCACAGAGGAATAGTCTGAGCTGCCATGCTTGCTGGCTGCATGGCGCTGGATCAGGGTGCGGTTGCAGGGGTAGGAGAAGGAGCGGGTGGGGGTCGGCATGGGCACACGGGGTCGCC
>OMLP01046146.1:0-18970 GCA_900302685.1 Spondyliosoma cantharus
TGTTCTTGTGATTCTTTCCTCACATCCTTGGGATTTGATGCACTGTTTTATATCTCATCTTTTACTTTCTCTTTTGTGTCTGTCAGTTTTTGTTGTGTTTTTCTCTTTTGTTGGGAGCTCTTGTTTTGTCGACAAAAAGTTGCAAGCAAACTCATACTCAAAAATACATCTATTTACAATGTTTTGGTACCAGATCAACAGTCAAATCTGTAGCTTGCGACTTCTTTTTGAGCATGAAATACAGTCTGAATTGAATTGAATCTTGGAAACAAAGCTTGTGCGTGAATTGTCATCAATGGGAGTGGCAAAATACAACCCAGATTGTAACAAAGCCTGATTCATCCTCAAACAGAGATACATTGAAGATGTGGTGTGACAGGAGGAAGCACTGACCCATAAAATTAAATTTCATATTTTTCAGTGAGATATAGGTTACGCCATTTCCTTTCGGCAGTTCAGACACATTTTCCCGTCTGTGAATTCTAAAGTAATCTTCTGCACCACTCAAGAGTAAGCATACTCTCCCCAGACATATCTCACACAGTAACTTTCATGGTAAATTGATCTCCTCTGTTGAAATAGCAGCTTTCTTTTGCTCTTCAAAGTGAAAAGAATGGTTATAGTACGGGTTTGGCCAGACGCTCAGGAGTGTCTTGGGAGGTCTGCCTAGAGAAATGGGGTGCAAATATAGGAAACAAAATGGTGCCTCAAGAATCTGAGCTGACTGTTTTTGTTAATTAACCAGACAACATGGTGGAGGAAGAGGGAACCAAAGCAGGTCTCCAGCCGCTCCTGTGCTGTCTCTTGAGAATGCACTGCCTCGGGGAGACGCATTAACAGAAAACTCATGTTGTTTCTGATTCGACAGCGATGATGCTGCCATGCTGGTCTCAGTAAGCAATCACTGGTGTCATGATGATTTGTGAAAAATCGAAATCAATGTTTAAAGATCTTCTTTCTTTTTTTTTCTTTTTTTTTTTACCTCTCTTAGACTTCCTCGTTTCCTCTCTGATCTTACTGTTTGACTATGTTTAAGCCTTCCTGACTTCATGGTTCTCTGTTACAAGCTGCCCTGCAGGGCGCCGGCAGTATGCATCCCAGAGCCTCTCTGCTCTTATTACTGCAGTTACTCTCCTGGGAAGAAGCCTCTGTGGATCGAACCAATGGTGACCAGTGACGCAGAACCAACCGAGGGGAGGTAGCATTAAAGACGGAGGGGAGAAACAGTGGCAACAGACAGAGCGAGAGAGGGAGACAATCTATCACTGCAGGAGTTACAGTGCGGGGACAGGAGAGGAATCTTAATAATCATGAGGAGCCAAAAATCCTGAGAGAGAAGGAACTAGATGAGTTGAGGGATTTGGGGGTTTTACAACTTGGAGAAGAGGTTGATTGATGAAGGAGGATGCAGGAAGAGAGGGCAGTGAGGGAGAGGAGGCTGTTGGACTCTTCGCACAATTGCAGTGTTGGCGGTGACATACAAAAAAAGGCAGGGTGTACACACAAAGACAGAGCGTACACACTGACATAAGGAGAAAAAGTGCCTGCGTCGCTCTCAGCAGTTTCAACTCCTACAGCTAATGAGATGACATCAATCACTCAGTGGACCAATAAGCCAGTGGGCAATTGTCTGCACTTTTGATATCCAGTATCACACAAAAGGTCAGCTTTTTGGACAGGTGGAGGAGCGTTTTTTGGACGGATGCCTTCTTACCCTGCTTCCTATCAGTAATTATCATTGCAGCCTGCAGAAGGAGTGCAGGGAAACAAGCAGAGCGAGGATAAAAACAGCACTGTCTGTAATTCAGAGTGCTACCATAAAAGATATCAGGGTAATGAAAACACCAGACCGTGTTCTCCATATTTTATGAATGTTGATAATGAAATTCTGGAGCTTTCCCCCCCAAAACTGATTTATCTGTTTTTTGAACAGAAATCTTCAACACCAGCTTGCATCAGACCGTTGTCCTGACAGCTGCTGGGGAAGTTGTGCTGTCTTCCACTGAGACATAGTTTCATCAGACAAGAGTGCTTTCAACTTGGACATAAAAGTTTTACATTAATTCCAGCTTCAGTTTTTCCATCTCTCAGGAGTGACTGGGTCTGTGCATGGCCTTCCTCCACTAATTCCAGCTATTGGTCAAATTATCTTCATTTCTAAGGCTTAGCCTCTCCCTAATGAGATTTCAGTTTCCACAGTGTTATTGGCTAAATTATATTAGCTAACTAGTAATTGGTGCTCCCTTCCTTGATCGCATTGATGATGTGGTAAATACTTTATAATGAGACAGACAAATTCCTGAGTGTTTCCTGAGGAATGTGTACAGAATAAATCAGGTACTTATGATGCTACTTTATACTAGGGCCTTTAAGATTACATAAATAAGAAACAATATACAATATTCACATGGCGGCCATTGTCCTCTGACATCACCCTCAGGGTGGGAACCTCAAATTTTGTGGGCTAGGCTGTGCTCCAGGTTTCAAGTCATATAAACAAAGGAAATCTGATGAAATAATAATTTGACGTGAAGTGATAGTGAAATTACAGAGGGACATCGGGCCTCTAGTACACTTTGTGAATGAATGTCTTTTTTCAATCATCTGGCCTGCGTCAGTGTATGATGAACACATACACTGATGAAGGTTGAAAATGTTTTGTGAGAGATGATTAAGTGAATTTATCAAGAGACATATTCTTGAGTATGACCCACCCCTTCCTTATATGAAGACTTGAAAAAGATGACCAACGATAGTGGTTAACAAACTTATTTACCCCCAAACATCATCCCTTTGTTGCTGCTGACTTAACAGTGCGGGAACTAACTCCCCTAACCCTAACCCTAGGTATAAAGAAAGTTTCTTAGTGAGAACACGAGTTGGTTTAACTCAAGTGAGGTGAAATCTTGAAAACAGTTACTGAGAATTTGCATCAGTTGACATGTGTGTTAATAATGTAAAAGATGTCTAAAGCTAAAATGTCTTTCTTTATTGAGGTCTGTGCCGCTAAGTGATGGGAAACTGTACTGCAGTAAAACAGATAAAAGCCTGAATAAGGTAATTTATGAACTACTTTGCTGTTCATTAACAAGCACTTTTGCTGAAATAAAAGCATATCTTTGGAATTTTATTGAGAATGGTCTATTTATTGTAACCCAGCATTACCAATTGCACATTTTGTTCCACAAATAATTTTCATTATGAACATGCTGTGTTTTTCTAAGGTTTGGATAATTACTAAAACGCAGCGAATCTGCCATATTTCATTTTATCTAAAAATGAAGGGGGCGATTTGAGTACAGAAAATGAGGACATTCATTTCAACAAACTCCATGACCCTGAATAGAGGTCAACATTATAAATAAGCAGACATTAATACTGTAGCTGCAGGTAAATCTTCAGTAATTGGTAGATGTGTGAAGGAACTAAGTCGCTGGTGTGTGTGTGTGTGTGTGTGTGTGTGTGTGTGTGTGTGTGTGTGTGTGTGTGTGTGTGTGACATGTGCATGAAACACTGTGGTTAAAACTTCTCTGAGATGCTAATTAGCACTTCCACTGCTATCCCACTAATTATAGTCCTCATGTAGGCTGTAGCATTGACAGAGGGGATTAGATTTTAAATGTGCATGTTCTGCTACAGAGTAATGCGACTCGTTGCGACTCTCTGATGTGGTAGGAGAAGGAGTAAGTGGTCAACTTCCTTCTCGAGACATTAGTCATTCTGAGCAGCGTGTACAACTCAGCAAAAAGCTGATTCAGGTTTTTATACAACTGCAAGGTATTGCAAGAGGATGGCAGTGACCTTAAAGGCTTTAGAATACTGTAGTATATTGTAACATTAGCTGTGAGTAGAAGTCATTGCGGGGGTCATTTTTCATTTGCTGAATTTCTCACCATTACTGTAAAACTCGACATCACAATGGGTGATTCATCACCTCAACAGAGGGATGTAATTCTGTGTGATATATTTCTCCCTCTAAGGATAACATTGTGACTTTACTGTTAGTATTTTTCAGACTTTCTCACGTCCCCTCTCTATCTAAGTGTAGTAATATGAATAATGACCAGCAGTGTGAGGGATTTCTGCAATGATCTCAGTGTTTTTCTGGCCTGGCCCAGTTCATCTGCTAACAAGTGTTTTGAAGCAAGATACCCATTCCAAAGCCAGCATGACGCCAGTGTCCCCTACTTGGGTTAAATTGTGAGGGGGCAAAAAATTAAGGCAATGTTAGATGACATCCTCTCATGAGGGAACATGCTCAGGCTGAGTTTGGGCTGTTTTGGGTATTTATCCCTTCAACAGCCTGCAGGTGTTGTTTTCTGCTGTTTATGTTTTGCCCCACAAGCTAAATAAAATCACAGAAGAAAACAAAACATTTCAGGAGGACTCATCTGATTATACTGATTACAACTAATTGCATATGTTACCTTTCCAGAGCTGCAGCTCCAAACCATATTTGGGAGACCTCTGGTGTTAACAAAGTCATTTTAAGAAAGTCTTGCCACTTGGCAGCCATCTTTGCAATGCCCCCGGGCAGTTATTTCAGGTTAATAAGAACAGGAACCTCACTAAAAGAATGGGGAAAGAGCCAGAACTTTGCTTTTAATGGTCACCTGGACATTAGAAAACGACTTGTATAGAACTTTTCTATTCAAAGTGCCGTAAGTGGTCTGTCTCTCACTTTTCCTAGCTAACATTACTGTTTGAAAGTGTTACATGATGTGATAAGAAAAGCGTAAATTAATTTTAAAATATCAGTGCACATCTTGGACATATTTATTTAAGCCTGGAAGTGAAACACACTGGATGGAATATACAGTAGGAAGTGGGTGAATGCTCATGTCAGCTGATGGTTAATTTACCTTCGTTTTGCCTTTAAATGTGCCCTAGGTCCATCATCATTTCAGTTGCTGATCAATCAAGAAGCAGTGAAATAACTACAATTTGACAGATTCCCCACGTTTATATGACTTTGAGTGAAAATGGGCACCATCAGAATATGATCTGATGTGATGTTGTCGTCTGTTCAATCCAGTATGAAGCCTTGCTGTTTCTGAACTAGTTGGAGGCGAGATTGAGACTTTTGGTCTATGGCACAAAGGAGGGAAGAGATGAGTGCATGAACATTTTTTTTCCAGGTGTGTGGATTATGTGTGGTTCGAAGGTTAGGTCTGAATGAAATAGTACTCCTGAATTTCTGCCACCGAGCTGTATATTTGCAGACAAGGGACCAAGAGTACTTTCAATGAGACTGATGTTGAAAAGTATGATTTATAACTTTTGCTAGAATTTCATTGGATGCGCTTTGTGGAGGTAAGTGTACTTAGGGTCACTGTTCAATTTAAATTTAACAGCAGCTTTCTCTCCGTAGGAAATATTTGACATTGTTGAATTTGTACTCCTGTTACCAAAGCCCTGTAAATTCAAGCCTTTACCTTTGATTGAATACCTGGGGATCCTTAGTATTCCCTAAATCTTTCATTCCCACAGCAGTTGAGGTACTTACTATAACACAAAGGTAAAATATTGTTGACCCGAGTGGTTGTACACCATGTCTTCGATGCTTGTTGAGAAAACAATTGTGACAGTTTTGTGGGTATGTTTCATCAGTTATGCTTTCCTGTACAATAATTTTGTAGTTTCTTTGTGCTATATATCTATTTACATACCTTTTTAATTGGGGATCATCTACAATGAGCTTTTCCCCTCTGGGAAAATAAAACATACTGCATCTGGAGCAGATATTCATGTATTCATCACTCCTGCAGATATAAAAACACAAGCTGGGGAGTTTTAATGGCAAATAAGATCACAAGATTAATTTTATGCATGTATTTTAAGATGGGCTTACTTGGTGAATTGTGTGTCACAAAGATATCAGATCTAGTAGTAAGTTTGTTTACTATAACTGCATTTGTTCACATCTCTCAGACTCCCAGGGCCATTGAGTGGCTGCCAGTTTGAGGATCATTACAGCGGGAGAACAAATTTTGACTAATAGCTCGAGACTTTGTTGTTGGTTCCAAGATAGCAGAGGAGCACTTGTGGCTTTTTTTCATATTACATTTGATGCCAGCAGCACAGCATGCCATTTGTGTTCTCATTGCCTCTCTCCTGCAATTAGCAACTGTTACAGACAGTAGTGGCAACTATCGCAGGCAGGCACTATTTATAACAAGAGCAGGAGATGTCAGACCACAATAGCATCTTTTTAAATCAGTAAAACATGTTGCCATCTGATTTGACTGTTATTTTTTGCTCCGCTAGGCTTGAGTTTGGCTGTATTGAGATGTTGTACATTGCAGATGATATTTAATTCTGTTTGAAGACAGTATGTAAGCTGGTAGAGCTGACAGTGTGGGTTCCTGCGTGGGTGATTCCTCGTCCTTCCATCAGTAGCTAGCTTGTCAAGGCCCGGTGAACATGCTAGTCTTAGTTCTATTATTCAAACCTTTACCCAGCTTCTGTCTTGGTCAGCGGTTCAAACTATGCCCCACATACTAATATAGCTATTACACTGCAGCAGTGCCAACAGAAGATTGGGGGTGTTACGCCCACCCCTGACTCCAAGGGCTGCGTTACTGTGTTGTATTTTTCGGCTTGATGAGGAATGAAGGTTTCCCCTGGAGACGGGGCTCTCCTCTCCCACTGGTGCCCTTCAACCATTCATTAAAGTGATCTTTTTGGAGCTTTTTCTACCCCAACTATTAATTCACCAGTTGGTTGAGAAAAAGAAACAGCTCACAGCTAATACGCTGTTCACACCTGGAATTGCTATCCACGACTACTCAACTGAAGTCCTCCGCGCAGCAACAACAAGAAGCCAAAACGACAGGCAGAATGGATTTACACACTGTCTAATTTACTCTCTTAACCTGCTCATGTTGGCAGCAGATGTTTCAACTAACCACTCAACGAGTAGCAGCAATATCCCCAGACTCCCTTAACAAATTATGTGATTTTAAGAGTTGGTGCATGACGAGATCCTTAAAAAACTTCAGTCAGTATGTCGAGGCATTGCTGTACCAGCATTGTCTGTTTTTCGTATCTGAGGTGCACCTTTCCCCCCACTGTTTGAACACACTGTTTGAACTGATTTCACCATTTGCACTACATTTATGAAAGACGATACGTTTTGCTGACTGTAAACATGTCAAACTTTACAAATATAGTAAACAGTAAACAATAAAGATGATTCTTTTGTCGCCTGCTGAAAAGGTACCCAGACTCTCTATGAGTTGTTGCATGTGGAGAAACTTTATATACTGCGTGAATCTCTGTTTACAAACACATTCTTAACTATTTGGACCATCTTGTTAATTCTGCAAATGGTATGTATGAAGATATTTCTGTCTTTCTGTAAAAACCATAGCAGGGAAGTGAGATCTGATCACAAGCTGTCACACGTGGCAAGAAGCATGTTAATGCCAGGTGTAAACTGACGGGAGTCATCCACTTTGACACATGGGGACACATGTTGATACCAAATTGAATTGCTCAACCATTTGCAACCAAGACTCCCTCTCTAGTTCCCTTTTTAGAGCAAGGGAAGTGATGCCTAGCTCGTCCTCTGTCCCAGTCCTGCTGTCCAAAGAGGATAGGGTCCCTGTTGGATCCTGCAGAGGCAGCTGGGATGGGTGTGGCAGGTCTGGCATGTGTGAAAAGAGTGTTAATCAATTCCCAGGCCTGTAAAGGGGGACAGGGGTCAGCAAAACGTCTCACATTTTCCAAATGTCCCTGCACACCAGGACAATATTGAAGCACAGAGCCAGCCAGATGCTGCCATCTTTGCAGCTTTTACCAAAGGCAGGAAAGGCGTTGGCACAAGAAGCCGGAGGAATTTTTTTTTGTTGTGTCAGTGCTGGATTTCTTCCAGGCAGCTTTTTCTGCTTAATCTTCAGTTTAAATCCACCCTCATCTAGATTCCCTGGTCCAGCAAAGCTTGTGGGTTATGGCAGGGCAGATGATGCCCTGCAATGACCAGCTGTGACCCACAGAATCCACCGGATGAGCCATAAAGTGTGTGTGTGTGTGTGTGTGTGCGTGTGTGTGCGTGCGTGAGTGCGTGCGTGCGTAGTAAGAAGGGATTTTGTGTGTATCTTAGTGTACATGCTTAAACCAGCAAATCTATGGCATTTTTCACATGGCATAGAAATAATTTAACGTTAGTCTAACTTTGCTTTGCATTGTGGAATATATATCGGTTCTGTATTAAAAATGTTCTGTATTCTCCTCTAACAGCTTTTCTGTTGGACTGTGTAAGTCAGAGGATGAAACCTGGAGTTATGAATTTGTCCTCCAGGACTGCGGTTGAGGACAGCTGCATTTCAGACAACTGAACCTTGAGCTCACAACACTGCTCTTCAAAGAGGCTGTGTTGGATTAACAAGTGTACAACTGACAGTAGCTAATCCTCCAGGGCTACAGAAACATTTATTATCTAGGCCATAATGGATTCCACATTTTTCACTGGTTGAGCCTCAATGATAATGATTATAAATGCTCGATGCACTGTCCTACATCTGTCCAATGTCTACATCTATAAGGTAGCCAGCATGAAGGATTGATGTGGTGTTTTTTTTTTATACCAGTACGCGGATTGCTTATCGTTAAGCTCTAGTCCTTTACTATTCCTGTTTGGCAGGTCAGCCCCACTGTGATTATTCATCAGCCAGTAAAGATCATGATACCAGTCATATGGGACGATGCATTACTACATCACCCCGCTGTGACTCCAAGGTTAGCCGTCATCCTGTAACCTTGTTTTCCTGATGGTATTGTTATGAATAATCAACAGAGGTAGTTTTTGCCCTCTTGAGCCCTTCAGCTGATTTGGTTTCAGCCTAACAACAGCTCAGTTTAATCACAGGGTTGAGCACTGCAATGCTGATATTGTTTTGAGCAGGTGTTGTATGCAATACTGAATTAGGGATTCAAATGATACTTAATTCGAAAGTGCCCCCTGTCCATGTGTGTGTATATATATATATATATATATATATATATATATATACACACACATATGAGGCTGAGAAAAAATGATGTGCCTTCATGGTACACTCACAAATGTCTCCTTTCAGTTGATATCTGTCAGCGTGTAGTTTTGTACTATATAATCATACTGCTGACAAAAATGTTTTCATTGTTTTTGTTAGAACTTTGTAATATGCAAAAAAAAAAAACTCCATCATCTTACAGATGAGACCAGGCTTATGTCTTTTGGGTGAAAACAAAGCAACTGTGCTTGGTTTTACCTACACAGAAAGATGGACAGTAAAGCACAACAACTGAACAGCTCAAAACAGACCAACCCAGCTAAACTATAAGTTAATGTCGTTATCATAACATCAAAGATTAATGTTACACGTCAAAAATGAAAGGTCAGAGGAGGAGTTTTTAAAAGTCGCTCATCAAGTCACTGATGTATATTTATTTTAGATTTTAATATTTTGCTTCTGGGTTTTGCCCGTCATCATCACATCGGGGGGCAAAGACAGACAATTCTTCTTTTTCTTCCAGGCAGCAGGAAACTTGGCCTCTCCAGTAGAGGTGCACCTCACATGCTCTCCCCCTCAACCTCCAATTCCCACATTCAAAGCAGACTTGTAATGAAGGTATAATGGCAAAATTAGCAAAGTAAAAATATGTAGAAGTACCTTTTATACTATCCGTGCACAGGCCTGATACATCCTGAGCTATGGTAAGAGTATATTTTCCCTTGCCCTTTAACAACACTGAGCAGGTCTTCCCAAGGCTGTGAGTGCCCCTAAGCATTCTCTATACATTTTGCTTTTAAAAACCCTTCCTTCATTTAAGTCTCTTCACTCAGAAATCATTAGAGCGGAAGAGATGCAACAAAACCGCAGACTGTTCAGTTGAACAACACCAACCATAACACCGCTAACCCCGGACACTCATCTTCCTCGAGCAATTTCTCCTCGTTGATGTAATGGATGGGTCCCTGAAGGGGCTTTTTTTCCACATGTTTCTTTAGGGCAGACTGCTGTTGTTCTCTTAACGGCAGCACACAGAGAGCATCTAGAGGCTATGGATCACAGCAACCTTGGAGCAGCCTTTCAGGCCTAATGTTCTGTGAGCGCTGGGAGTATTGATTCACTGTGTCACGTATGATTATAAACACAGATTAATAGACAGTAAGTTTTCAGCTCCAGGCAAAGTAAAATGTTAGAGGAATGGCATTTTGCCGCAGTGTTTTGGCTCCACGTTTGGGTTGTTTAATAGAGATGTGACAGCTCGACCTTCGATATATAGCATACAGTTTCACTTTCAGTGTGTCCCAGAGGAGAAATTTATCTGCTGCTTTTCTTGTGCTATATACAGTGTGTTGAATACTAAGTCAGCTTCCCCCTCAAATAATTATTTGACATATTTTTCAGTCTGTTTACAGTGCCTTCAATTTGTCATTTTCTGGTTTTACACAATATTTTAATTCAGTTTTTTCAAAGGTGGAAGAATTACTCAAATCTCATACTAAAGAAAAAGAAGCAGTACCACAGTGTAGAAATACTCCTTTACAAGTAAAAGCCATGCATTTAAATTTGAACTTAAACTGACAGTAGACAAGCTATTTGCTTATAATTATGAACAAAATGTGGGTCGCAGAATGTGATAGTTAAAGTATAATTAAACCATTGGGGTTCAGATTGCTTCTATATAAAACCGGCTTTCCCTGTGCAGTTTTGTCCACTAACAAGGAGCAAAATGTACTTTAAGTAACAAAAGTAAAGTACTCATTTTGCAGAATTACATACCGTATTTCAGAATCACGTATATATTATTGCATTGTAATTATTGATGATTCGCATGAAGTCAAAATTGACAGGCAGAGTGGTGCTTGAAGCCAAAAAAGCTCGCCCTCATGAAAATACCAGAATCTTCTGTGTTGGTTACCCTATTGAGTGGCACGCTCGAGACTGAGCCGGCTACTTTAGCGAAGTTTAATACTTCGCTAACTTGAGTTGGGATTACATTTTTTCTTTCCAAATGCTATTGGAGCGAATTGATCAAATTATAATGAGGCTGAAAATGTTTTATCCAAAACACATAAAGTTATTCACTGATTTCAGGGCATAGCTCACATTCACCGCTATTGGCTACTGTAAAGACCAATCAGTATCTGCCACAAGTCAAACCCTGTAACTGCCTGTTCATGGATCACTTTATCACTTTAATGTTGAAGCTGGTAAAGGTGTTTTGACCACTTTTTGCGGTTCAACCCGTAGCTTGTAAATTTCCCCTCGGTGATTGACAAAGTTTTATCTTAATCTCTAATATTACATCATCATCTATTTGTTGTATTAACTAAATCATCAAAGTATCAGGTTATTGAAGTAATTAAATAACTTCAGTAGATATCTCTGCAACACAATACAGACTTCTTTGACGTGAAAAATGTTGTTTCTTCACATTCTGCCGATGTAAATTTTAAACAAATATTCTTACATGCTGTACTTTTAAGATTATTACTTGAGTAAATGTAAATGTAAGTAACTTTCCACTGGCGTTTTGTTTTTCTAATGTCACATTTAGCTCCATCATAAAGGAGACTTGTTTCCTGTTTATTTGTCTGTGCCATGTTAGTGACACCAGTGCTGTTGGAGTGCGTTGTCAGCGTTCTGCTGTATGCCGGGATTTGAACAAGCCCCATGTGTCTGTGCCTGATAATAGCAGAAGCGACCTTTGAGCGTTGGTGTCACGGATGAGTGGTCTCCCCCCTTGTGAAATATTCAAACACTAGATATCTCATCCAAACTCAATCCCTTTGTCTTATGTAACCAGACGAGGTTTTCTGGCTCACTCTCATGCCAAAGGTTAAAAACCCTAAAGACTTCACATCATTTAGCTTTGTTAATTCATTCACTGTCTGCCATGCTGTGAAATTCCATTTAGATAGCGTTTCAAATTCTTCTAACATTATGTTGTGTCAATTTAAATGCATGAGAGGAAATAATAGAAAACTGAGCACTATGGTTATTGTCATCCCAAAGGGGAATAATTACTGCACACCCAAGAAAATGGTTGAATTCTTCAGGGCTTTACATTTTGGGATTATGACATTTTACCCATAAACTTTTTTTGGTCCCAGGTTTCTCAAGCTTTTTACCCCATTTTTGTTCTAATACTGTCTTTTTTTATCATCTCTCCCCTTTGAATCCATGAAATAAGCAGTTAAGAAAAAACATTCTCTTCAGTATCGTTGCTGAGGCTTTTTTGAACTGCTGATTTTTAATCTGCACCACAACCCCCAATTAACACTACAGCTCTCCTCTCTAACTAAAAAAAAACTAAAAACCTTTTAGTGGTTGAGAATATGTGGAAACAAGAACACTACAGTGACCTTTTGTTCTATAAGGGGTACTCCTCGAGCCAAACACCTCTCAAAGCTGGGGTGCTCTGTTATACACAATCCATTGCCTGATAATAGCATGTTTCCAGCCTTCGTAAATTGGGACATAGGTGCAGCTATGGTATTGCACTCAGCAGGACTGCGTTTCATGGTGTTCTGTCTCCACAGTGGCGTGGTGTTGCTCCTTTCCGGTGCAATGACTGATACAGGGATGAATGTCTGCTGCCTGCATGACAGTCTGAATGCCAGTGTAATTAAAGGTTGTGTGAGGGTGGGCAATGATGAGCTGTCTGCACAGCCATGATAGTTGCCTCCCATTTCTGCTTGAATGCTCTCTCCAACTCCCACCGAGTGTATGTCTCCTCGTTCCATCATGCCCCATGCATGAGCCGAGTGTTAGCTGGGAAGGCGAGGTTGTGCAAAATGTTTGAATAGCCTCTCTGACTTCCTACCACACCTGGGGGTGTTTCTGCAGTCACACATTCTCAGCATTATTCTCATTAATAACTAGTTGGTGTTTTCCCTTGTGATGCTGTCAGGGCTCTCTTTTTCCCCTGACGTTTGCGATGAAGCTTCTTACATTTTTAAAAGATTAATAATAACACTTTGAGTCCAACTGGAATAAAAATGCATATTTCTTGCTACAGCAAAAGAGATGTGATATATCTTGTTTTCTCTTTGGTGGAAAATAATGATTCTGCACATTTAATCATTTTCATCCACCAGCAGGTGTGTCATTGGTGATCCATCTCTGCAGATAAAGACCTTATTTGAATATAGCCAAACAATTTTTCTACAATCTGCATAATATGGTGTTATCACTGTCCTTTCATCAGAATGACTGTGACACTGACTGATGTCCAGGCTCACAAGCTGAAGTTACCAAGAACAAGTTTGTTAAATGAGATAAACGCTAGACTTGTCCAGTCTGTCAGTCACAGTAGTTCTCTTTACTGTTCTTTTTACTTCAGTATTGCATTTTGCTCACTATTGCGTACAATTACATGCAATGATGAACTAAAAAAGCTCTTTGAGATAAAAATAACAACTAACAACAGAGCAAGTGTTCAAACAGAGAACAAAACATAGGTGGAATTGAGAAGGCACGTTATCAACCGCTCTAGGGGAAATTTATAACATCATTGATGACTTGGAAAGTGACCTGCCTCCATTCTGATAGATATTCCCGTCTGACAGAATGGGACGCATCAGATTGAAGCCCGTTTATTTCTCTGTTAGTTCTCCATTCTGATAGAGCGGCTCACATTATCAGACCACAGGCTCAACTGTCAGTCAAATACACCCAGCAGCTCGTCCCTACAGAGGCTCCTGGGCTGGAGGGACATTTCAGGATACATCAGCAGAAAACATTTTCTTAAATTTAGCTGACATTGCCAATCACATAACTTCAGATGATGGGTTATGAAATAATCATTACAAGAAAATATTGTTTTGGCATCACACAGTTATTAGCTTGTTGTTTGTGCTGTCTGGTTTGGTCAGTTCTGTCACAGCCTGCACAGCTTGTCCTCATCATTTCTATAACCTTTGACCTCTCACAGCAGAGGTTCGACCAGGGAGAAATGAGGTGGCAGATATACTACCCAGTCCTCAGGATATACCTCTCTATAGTGCACATTCACATATTTTACTGCACTGACACAGACACAATGACAGGGTGTTAAACCCCTTGAAATACAATGGACCTTGGCTAATCAAAAACCCTCTGGAAATAAGGTAAATTGTCCTTTTCCTATTTGACAGGCTGTTCATTAAGGGTGTCGTCATTCTTAAAAAATGGCTCCCCACGTCATTTAAAGCCATTCATTTATGTGTTGAAATCTTTATTTTAGCACAGACAACCTCAACTAAGTGCTGGAATAGATTGTCTGTGAATTTGTCGCTCTGCCAGTGGCCTCATCCTTTTTGTCTCTATCACTCTTATTACGGTTGGTGCTAAGTAAAGCAGCGTGAGAGCCAGCCCGCTGTCCAATCTCCATATTTAAGACAGAGGAAAAGGTCAGTTTAAAACACCTAAACAGTTATCGACAGGTCAGGAGGATGGAGGACAGGAGGAGGGTAGGGAAGGTTAGTGATCTCGATAAATACCATACGGTCACGAAATTGAAACTGTCAAAATATGCAGATTAGGAGGCAAACTGAGATCACTGTTGAGGAAGAGTGGTTGTGCAGATGGTACCACTCAGAAGGCACCTGAGGGTAGATGCCATTTGCTGCGCTCATTGCTGGGGTTAATGGTTAAACTAAAAAACACATTTAATTTAACAGGGTTTGTAACAGATCGTGGAAAAGCTTAATTTTATCCATTGTTTTTCAGTTTGAAAAATGAATATACTCCATAAGAAACGCCTGATTCTCATCATAATCTGGTGTTTCATCAGATTATCATAAAATCATGTTGTCATATTTGTTTTTGTTTCCTAGTGTCAAAATGTGCAAACATTGAATAATCATGATCAGAACATACACTCAAAGTTAATAAAAACAGCTGGTAAAATAAACAGTGACAAAAAAAGTGACAAAATAGCCTACATTAAAGGAATGATGTTAACTGTATTTTCACAGTTTGGATGTGACAATAAAGGCTTTGATAGTTTTTAATATTTGGTTTAGGTACTTTATGTATTTTGTGGCTCCAGTGGAAGCTGCATGTAATCTGATAAATTGCCTTGAGTGATGTCACTTAGTGGCTACGTTGAATTGTGGGTAATGTAGGCTTTGAAAAGGAAGAGGAATAGATTGAAGCCACAAATGGCTTTATACTACTTTTTTCCACATGCAGTAGTACTCCCAAAGACCTGTTAACACATTAATGTGTAAAACTGGTGGAGTGGCCCTTTAAGAAAACATCTTTATCAATTTAAAAAAACACACAACGCAACCAAATACACAAACCATGGCAATGAAAAGTGTCTCTTCGCCATGTTCAGCACCAATGTCCTCTGGAAACACTGTTTCTCTGTAATGTGTTATTCTGTGTGTATTCTCAGCATACCTGTGTATTTGTTTGTGTTGTGTGTATCTGCATCGCAGCATGTTTCCTGAATGCTGGGCGTGTGTTGTCAAATTGACGAAGGAGTTTTTTTTAATTTGCATGTGTTTTGTCAAGTTGCCCTTGCTGGCTGCCGTATGAAAGTGCTTGAAATGAGCTTAAACAGCGGTAGGAACCCTTCGTTAAACACTGCATTTGCACATAGAAGAGGTGCTGTCACGCCTTTATCTGGCATGAAATCCAACATTTACAGCCTCAGAAGGATGTATAAGATCAGCCGAATTATTTTCAGTTTGAAGATTTCAGATCAATAGCGGGTTCTTAAGCCCTCTTCAAGAGGAAATCATTTCTGTTTCAATTCTATGGTGTCAGCTCTGTGAAACCACTCCCTAGTACAGCAGGGACCTTGCTGGCTCCAATAATCACTGTCATTTTGTACAGCTTTTTTCATGCTTTATGGAAGTGAAACATTTAGAAAAGTGGACAAAGGAACATTGATGATTTTTTTTCAAAGAGATATGTGCTCAGTCACTCCATTTTCTTCTTGAACTGCAAAGAAATTATTAAGTGAGTGCAGGGGAAATGTTGAGGAGATGAGCCTCAGTCACTGGAGCTCACAGAAGTCCTTGATCAGAGTCATTAGCTAAATGTAAAGAGCACAAAAATGGGTCAGAGGAGTCTAATGGAATCACATGAATGGAAGGATTTTATTTGAAGAGAGAAGAGATGAAGTAAAAGGAAAAGGTGTGAAGTGTGAGAAAAACTGAATAAGGCTAGAATAAGGCAAAAAAGTGTGAAAAGTAAGCTGAGCACTGCAAAATAATGGAACAAGCATGCATCATTACTAATACAGGGGGTGTGATTATTGCCTTGAAATGCTGATCACAACTTCTATAATTTGTGGGAGAGATCTGTAACATTCTTAAAGTTTGCGTGTGCCAAGACATTGTGTCAGAACTTATCTAACAGGCCTGCTAAAGCTAACAACCTGCTTGTGTGAATATAAATAAGAAGTGTTCATTTTAGCAAACATTTGATGTAACTGTTGAACTCTTTCCCTCACAGATCCATCGGTGCATCACAGACAGAAGACGATGGTGACAGACATGTGCTACCCGACAGAGATATCCAGCCTGATGGACTTTGGCACTCCAGATTGCTCGCTAGGCAAAGGTACGGCTGCGCTGCTCAAAAAAAAAAAAAAAACACATGGTGTTGCCTTGGTGACAGCAGGAAGTGTGCACAGTGATTTTTCCTGGCAGTTAAAAGACACAGCGCTGTCAGCTTGACTGGGAGGTTAACACTGGAGCGAAGACCTGAGAGTGTGAGAACAATCAGATAACAGCTCTTGGTACCTGGCCCACGAGGGCCTCACAGTTCACTGCAGGCTTTGATTTATCACAGCTAAACAACGTGTTTTGTCACCCAATGCTTAGTGCAAAGGCGCTGGCATCAGACTGTGAAGCTTGATTGACTTCTTGCCAGAGAAAAGCATTTTACTTTGCAAATTGCTTTAATTTGAATGGAGCTTTATTGAAGTTTATTGCAGTAGAGTTGTGTTGTAAGGTGCAATTATTGCATCGCAGCCAGGCCACTTATTTTCCCCCAATCACTGTCATCAGTTTGAGAAATAAAATGTTTTAAAGAGGCTCAGGATAATAGTCTCTCTCGATCCCTCCTGTGTGGTAATCAAACTGACCAGCCTGTAATAATACACACCACAAAAGGTATTGACCATAACGTCTATTGATTCTGTGTGTAGTTGCTTAATCTATATGCTTTGTGTTCCCTTTTTTTCTCATTATAATGACTGCCATTACTCTTTATTGTTCTCACACTGATACCAAAGCGGAGAATTTCAGCCTATCTGGCCCCTTGAAGCTGGCAAAACGAGCTCAGTGGCTATTAGATGAGCCTCATGTCATTTCCATCAACAATGGGCAGCGACAGTGGTGACCTCACTCCCTCATTCTGCTCCTTTATTGCCCATCACCCCTTTCACTCTCCCCCTCCTCCTCCTCCTCCTCCTCTCTCTCAAGGCTAGCTAATATTTTAATGCTGCTCTGTCCCGGCTCCCTATCTACACTCCCCAGCGCTGATAATGCAGACTGACAGGTCAAACAGTGTGCAGCTGAGAGGGGAGAGCGATACAGCGGAGGGTAGAGAGAGAAGAAGGCTTTTTGGATTTCTTCTGGCTTTAATGTGAGCAAAGCAAATGAATGACATAGTGATACAGGGAGTTAAGCTGAAGAATAAGGACACTGAGGAGTGGAAAATTTCAGACTGAAGAACTGTCTGGATAAAAGCAATGCCGTGAATAAGATTCTGTGTAGCTGAGAGGCAGGCTACAGCATGACCTTGGAATTACATTATGAAGTGCCACATCTGGTCAGAATTTTCCTGCTCATGTAAAACGCTGTAACTCTTCTGACGGGTAAAAAGCAGCCGGATTCAGTTCAGTTTGAATCTAAGTGGGTATAATTAGCATATGTAACAGATCTAATGATCTGGCTCTGTGGGATTTTGTGGCTGTAATACTTAAGTGAAGGCCATCGCGGAAATAAACACTTATTCACCTTCTAATGAGGTGTTAATTGTACCCACTAAAACGAGAGTTGTCGTTTCAATCTTTTGTCTCAGCTCTGATCCATCAGAGAGGAATGAGCCTCGCAGAAATCCTTGAAGTGTCAGCGTGTGATTGACAGATCCATTGCCTCATGTGACAAGTATCTGGTTAGAGCACATCTGCTCTTTCGACCTAGCTAAAACACTGAGCGTCAACCTCTGACAGGCAGGACAAATGGCACGCTTGCTCTGAACTGCTGTCCCGTCTTTTAAATGCAAGAGGTTTTAAAAGTTACTTTGATAGCATTTTTACTTAAAATAATACATTCACATACCCATAAAAGTAAATCTTTCCCTCAAAAACAGTATTATGATTGTGAAGGAATCAATTTTACATTGTGTGTCGGGTCCGAAATGATTGTTTTGTTTATGTCAGTATAAGAATTCTGACAGCTGGTTCCAACTTCTAACAAGGTTCGTATAGTATAGCCAATATTATACCATGGTCTGGGGGAATACTCGATTCTGATTGGCTGCAGTTCCAGTCAAATTGTCTGTTCACCGCTCTAAATTAATGCACTAGCTGACGTATCAGCCTGTCAACAGTGAGTGCAGTCCGTCAGTCCTTCAGTGCCTTATCCTCTGAACACCACAAGCTGCAGAAACACACTTCCCCTCTAAATTTAATGATACTTTGTATCACATGAGCGAATAATTTCACATCCCATTCACTTCAGGCTGCGGCCACAGTAACGTTACACACGGCCAATCATTTGTTTGTGAAAATCTTGATATTGATTTGGGGACAATGACATGACTGGTTAGCTAGCTAGTCTTGTCGTTTAACATACTGTCAAATTATATTTACTGTTTGTCAACCGTACGCAATGTTATTGACTTTGAATCTTGCTAGCGTAGCGTTAGCTTTCTGGCTCATCGCTGAGCGGACTAGAATATCTCCCGTTGCCAAGTCGTATCTAAGGTCCGTCCTATTTACTGGAGTAGTGAACAACATTTCCGTTGCA
>OMLP01046147.1:0-19168 GCA_900302685.1 Spondyliosoma cantharus
TACAGCTACTGACAGCAGCACATTCAAAAGCAGACAGGTCTTAAGTCCTTAGCAATAAAACGGGCTATAGATGGAGTGATGACCTAAGACCTTGCTGAGTTGTGGCTAAATTGTTGCTGGAGAAAGTGTTTAATCCCTGTGTCTTTGCCTTGCGTGTTCTTGCTAGTGCTAGCTTTACTAGCATCCTTGTTGTCTGTATAGGTTTCACCATGTCGTCTCACCAGGTGAACGGTAATTTGCTGTGCTACTACTGTACTTAAACACTGTTCTACAGAGCTTACAACTGACCTGCTTCTTAACCAACTTTCTGTCCTGCTTATAAATTCCAAATCTCTTCCAAACTTTTGATTTCAGATTTGACGGTGCATTGTAAATCTTGTCGCTGTTTTTGAACATGTTCCGTTTGTTCTTACCTGGCAGGCAATGGCCCCATTAACCCTTTTCGTGACATATCAAGCACTGACCTTTGAACTTTTAAGACAGCAGCCTCACTCAACCGATTCATAACTTTAAAATCGGGCATCGACCAGCTCGGGTACATTTATATTGAATCCAAAAGTCCATGTGTAGTCGCATCTTAAACTTTAGACCGATTGCTGATTCATATCTGTGAATTGTTACTCCCCTAGACATTACAAAAGTAAACCCAGCGTGCGTCTTTGTGCGTGTGTTACCTGTGAGGTGGACATGCGGGACGTATCCTGGCGCCCCGTCAGGTCTGAGGAGGAGATGTTGACAGGTGCCCCACGATGAAGACGCATGCTCACCTTCCTCTCCTTCTCTAAACCTGAACGATGGAAAGGCGCAAGAAGTCAAATGATAAAGTCAGTGGATGGTAAAGCTGAGAGAATCATAGGCCGAAATCAATACCAGCACCTTTAAAAAAAAAAAACGTATGACCTTCCAATTTCAGCTTCTCTATTCATTTGTGTGTGAGTGTGTGCTGACCTGTGTGCGCAGCGGGGTTGAGTGGTGAGGGGGCTGCCACTTCCTGAGCTGCCCTGGCTCTTCCTGAGGCTGAGGCCATGCCCCTGGCCCCTGGGTTCCTGCTGTGCCTCAGCCTCTCCTCCCGCTCCCGACGCTCCCTCTCTGCATCCTCCACGGCCCTGTTGGCACCCTGACAAGCACATACACAGTTGTTATTTTTTCTCTGGCAAATCCATCCAGAGAGGGTTCATTTAGAGTTTAGATGTGTGGGTTGATTGTAAAAATGTGTGCATGAAAATTGTCTTATGTTTTTGGAGATGTGAAGGCCCACAGACAACAGCCATATGGTCACTGTGGGATACACAGCATTTGACATAAAACGTTTTTGAAATAAAAACTTGTTATTTTGGCCAAATTAGGCTGTTTTTTTTTGTATTTATTCACTGATAAAGATGTCCATCATTTATGTGATGCAATAAAAAAAGACTATTTGTTTTTGTCTAGTTTAAATGTAAGGAACAGTGATTCCACTCTGTGTTTGTGCCAAAGTTTTTAAGCATACTTGATGACAATTAGGAGAATATCATGAATCGCAATTATTTTGGCCAGTATAATCACAGCATTAAATTTTCATATCGTCCCATGCCTACTTCAGAATGTACCTCATCAACTGTATTGACTGTGGGAGCAGGGACTGACTTTGGAGAAGACAAAGAATGAAGTAAATCCCCTCAATGTGACAATAAAACTTACAAATTTGAGCATGTTCCAGTCAAAGACATAGTCGTAAGAGAAGCCCTGTCTGTGGAAGAGGTTCCTGAAGAGCTGGCGGAGGTACGAGTAGTCGGGCTTGTCATCGAATCGCAGGGAGCGGCAGAAATTCAGGTAGGTGGCAAACTCCGCTGTGGAGGACCAAGAAGACGGGAAAGTTCACGCACACATGTACTGCAGCTTTATGGAAAGTAGTAAAATGATACAATCACACAGTCTTCCTTGTCGATATGAAAAGTAGTGTATATAAAACGTTTTGAGTTACATCCTACACAGAACCAATAAAAGATGGTCGGGAGCAGTGACACATACATGGGTAGCCTTTGCAGAGGACTTCAATGGGAGTGGACATTTTCTTCTCACTGATGCGTTCGTACTTCTGCCTCTTGGTGGCGGCTTTGAGGCCTTGCCAGGGAAGAGAGCCCAGGTTGAAATACATGAGGACGTAGCCCAGTGACTCCAAGTCGTCCCGCCTGGACTGTTCTGTAGACACACAGAGGACAATGTCAGATCAGCAGCCAGGGCGTTCAATCCATTCATAACATGAGGCAGGACTGTGTGGTCTTACCAATGCCCAGATGTGTGTTTATGGAGGCGTAGCGGGCGGTGCCGGTCAGGTTCTTGTTCTCGCGGTAGGGGATGTGCTGATGTGTGCGGGCGTCACGGTATTTCTTGGCCAGGCCGAAGTCGATGATGTAGACCAGGTTGCCCTTCTTGCCCAGTCCCATCAGGAAATTGTCTGGCTTCACATCTCTGTGGATGAAGTTCTTGGAGTGGATATATTCAATGCGGCTGATCTAAGGGGCGGAGGAGAGAGCATGAGAGGATAAATCAATTTGGATTTAAATAACTCTTTAGATATCATTGGGATCAATCCAGCACTATGTGGTGGTGTGTCCAGTTTACAGCCACCCCTTCCCCCTTTGTTTCGCTTCCTCTCTGGCTCTCACCATTTGGTCAGCCAGCAGCAGGACTGTCTTGAGGCTGAATTTCCGAGAGCAGAAGTTGAACAGATCCTCCAGACTGGGCCCCAACAACTCCATCACCATCACATTGTAGTCGCCCTCGGCCCCACACCACTTTATCGTCGGAATACCCACTGGGGATAAAGGAGGGGAAAGGTTAAATTAGTTTTATTTATTCATGTTAATTATTAATTTACTATTGTACCCACGTTTATCACTCTGTTTTTATCATTTGGATGATCAGCTCTTTGAGAGATTAACGGTTTCATGACTTAGTACCTGGCCGACTGATAAAAGCTCTTAAGAATGGTCCTTTACTTGTGTATCGTTTTTTTAAGACACCCAAAGAAACTTTTTAGTGCTCACTTTTTAGTGCTCACTGCTGAAACCCCATAGAGTGTTAAAAAAAATCATGTCCACCCATAGTGTGCTACCTCGAGTACCAAACCAGCCAATGGCAGGTGGCAGATGACAGTTGCATCACATTAACGATCATGAAAAATGTGCAAATGCGATCTCTAACCATTAGTCGAGTAACTGCATAGGCAATCTGAAGAAAATTAACAACTAGGCAACAATCTTTATGACTGACTAAGTTATGGTCATTTGTCAAACAAAATGCAAAAACATACTGGTTGCAGTTGCTCCAATCTCAGAAAAATAATTTCCCTTTGTATTATTGTAAATGGACTACCTCTGAACTTTTTTTCTTTTTAAACTGTTGGTCAGAATTATAGTTCTAAAACCTGTCTGACACAGGTCAATGTAATGCTGGGTTAGAAATGGTAAATAGAAATTGCTACAATCTGAATGTCCTGATCATGTACACGGTGTCCATGCCCTGACACACATGAGGAGTGTTAAGGCAGTGGCCAGCTGGTTTAGTAGTAGGTAATTGGCTGACGTTGCCAAGGCGAAGAGGCCATCTGGCATTTCCTTCTACAGGCAGACCGCAACAAAATGCTGCTGCTCAGCACCTAGCACACACACACACACTGCATTAGCTATTTATATACATACAAACGCAAATACATCCTACAGTGTGGGTCAGCCACCATGCCCCAATAAATCCTTACTGCTGGAACAAAAATACTAATGCATGTGTGCACAGTTGTTTTTACAGAGAAAAACTGTGGCCTGTACTGTACGCGCTAAGTTCAGTCGACTTTTGGCTAGACTGAACAGACTTACTGAGGTCAGAGTGTATCCATTAGCCAGTGAAGGAAAACTACTTTGAAAACCTAAGCTGAAACACGCCACAGTGGTTTCAGTGGCTACCTCGGCAGCGCAGTTGTTGGTCTTTTTCAACATGTGGTACAGACTGCTGAGCTGGCAGAACATTTAAAAATACCTGACAGTAAACTCCTCGTTCACGCCAACACTGTGTGACTCAGGTTTGTTCCCTCTTCTCCTAAACTTAAAACTTGTGGGCATGTTTAGAGTCTAGCACAAAACGGACATAGTCAACTCTGATTGGGAAGTTCTTGTGTCACAGTGCCAGTGCCACTACGCTGGTGTCATTCAAATCCAAAGAAATGTGTTTCAGTGTGGTGGTTTTTGCAATGCTTTGAACAATGTCAGTTTGTTGGTAGATTGACCACATGTAAAAATATGCCAGGATATTTTGTACAGACATTCATGTTCACCCTAAGGAAAATCCTACTGATCCCCTCAGATTATGGGAACATGTGGACCAAATAACATGGTGCAGCAAAACGCTGCAGGTTTGCGCAGCAGTGTTTGAGTATCACTCCATGGTCCATGTGTGTGATGTGTTGGGAACCCCCGCTGATTAGATTGTTGAAAGGAGAGGCTGCTATGTTTTTATGCTTCTAGCATGCCTGTCCTGAAGTGATCTTCTGTCCTCATCGACAGATTAAAAATAACAGTTAACAAGCAGAATGTGAGGCAGGCCATTACTGCGTGTTTTAAACTGAGGCACCAAAACAATCCGGGTGATCACGAGAGAAACATCGCGCTGCACAAAGACATGCCTGTTGTGCTTACTCTGTAGCATTTAGCTAAGCGAAATAAAGTGCTCCACTACTGACCCATTCTGCTCTGCGGTCATGACTGCACGAGTAGGTTAAGCATGCCGGCGCTACAGTGATCTTCGGGATCCATGGATTTTAATGGGGGTCAAAACTGGTGCATAATGCCAAATTGAGTGCATACACATGATACATGACGTTACACTACACTGGTTTCAGTCATTCATGCTGCAAGAAAAAAATATAGAGTGGCAGGGTGTGTGTGTGTGTGTGCATGGTGTGTTAAGGGCTATACAGTACCTCCACCCTGCATCATCTTGTAGATTTTGCTCTCTATGTGGAGCTGCGGGTGTTTGGTCTTCACACATTCCAACTTGATAGCTACCTCCTCTCCAACTGAGATATCAGTACCTAGACAGACAAAAAGAGACAGATGAAGAGGTTAGCTGCACGGAAACACATCACAATATTTTGCTCTAAGAATGTAGCATAGTAGGTTGGTCTAGTGCTGTGCGATATGGACAAAATTTTATATCTTGATATAGATAATTTTATATCCCGATAACGATATATATCCCTTGGGGTTCTGCTTCTGTATCCGTGTCTGATGTAACGTTACTGGTAATGTTATTTTCATCTTCCATTGCGCTCTCCTCCATCTCCGCCATGCTGCTTTGCCTCTGTTTACTCCTGAGCGACCAGCGCCGTAAACGAGTCCTTGCGGGTGACGTAAAAATGCTGCCACAAAGCAGTAGCATTGCTGCAGTTACATTCGCCTTCATACAATGAACTTGTTTTGAACTCAAAACTTGGATATCCAACGGTCATTCCAACGTTGAATTGTGCTTTACACAGCGTATTAAATCACAACTGTAGTGTACGTTAACGTTAGCGTAGCAACAGTGCTAAACAAGTAGCCTACACGTTAAAATTACGATTTAAACAACAGAGGGTTATATTCTACGGTAGACATTTTTATATCGCACTACGATATATATCGTAATATCGCACAGCTCTAGGTTGGTCTACCAGAAGTTTACCAGAGAACATTCAATAAGGCATTGAACTATGAACAGTGTCCGATCTGGATCATAGCATTCACACAAATCAAAGGACAATAAAGTCAAAGTCCAAACATGTCTTTATATCATGTCCCAGTCTATTAGTGCTATGATGCAAATAGATATTATAATAATAAAAAGATAGCCTTGTTAACGAGTTACTGATCTCCGGGCCACCTCTCTTCCCAAGGCCCTTCTCCCCCAATTGCTCAGTTTGGCCAGGCAGCCAGCTCCTGGTTGTCCCGAACTTCCAACCATTTAAGAATGATGGCGGCCACTGTGCTCTTGGGGACTTTCAATGCAGCAGAATTATTTTTTGTATCCTTCCCCAAATCTGTGCTGACTCGATCCTGTCTCTGAGCTCTGCAGGAAGTTCCTTCGACCTCATGGCTTGGTTTATGCTCTGATATGCATGATCAGCTGTGACACCTTATACAGGTGTGTGCCTTTCCAAATTATGTCCAATCAACTGAATTTACCACAGGTAGATTCCAGTCAAGGTGGAGAAACATCTCAACAATGATCAAGAGAATGGGAGGCACTTGAGCTAAATCTAAGTGTCATAGCAAAGGGTCTAAATACTTATATCGATGTTTTTCCTTTCTAATAAATTTGCAAACATTTCTAAAAGGCAGTTTCTGCTTTGTCATTATGGTGTATTGATTGTAGATTGATGGGGGAACAAAGCAATTTAAATGGTTTTAGCATTAGGTTGAAACAAACTGAAAAATATGATGGGTCCTGAATACTTCCTGAATGCACTGTATGTAGTGAGTACTTTAACTGCTGTTGACAGAATAAAACATAAACCATTAATGTGGTTGGTGATTAAAGTAGAGAAGGCCTGCTGGACAGGTGCTCGTTAACACTGCAAAGCCAAAATGGAAGCGAAGCAAGCAATATGCACTGCATGTACCCTGCTCGTCGTTCATCTACTTGCAGGTGTGGTTTAAATTTCTCACAGGTATCATTACATTTAAAAATGTAACTCCTTTAAGAAGATTTGAGGAACTTTCTATCTGTGGCTGCTCTGTGTGATCTGACAAACCAGTGCTTCAGCTGCCTTCTTCCTAAACATGGTTAAGGGTTCCAGTTCCAAGTAAACACAGCAACTCGACACCAGGTTACGTAATCTCATTTCACACACACACACACACTGCACACGGCCGCATACAGGCGGCATTTAATCGAATTGGCTAACAGCAGCACCAGTGGAGTATAATTGATTTCCCTGTATGATGTCATCTGGGTGGGCTGAGCAGCACATAACAGGGTGAGGCACACAACTGGGCCATGACTCAGTTTAGAGCGGATTAATTGAACATCTTCCTCACAAGAACTGTTTAAATAATGCTAAAGACGTGGATGTGTAGCATTACAAGCACGTGGCTGCTGCCACGTTTTGTGACGATGTAGGAAAACAACGGCTCAAGCTGGCGCAAGGCAGGTCAGCTGCATAACAACTATGCAACTAAATTAAATGCCATTGATCTTTTTTTCCAAATGCATATCCAAATCAGTCTGGTTGAAAGGGTACTGTTTAACTTTAGAGATTGTGTTGATGACAATTTCACACTGAAAGTTTTGTTGAGGTTATTTATCAAGGAACTTTGCTGTCCATGTCACCTGTAGTTTTTCCTCTTTATTTGATTTCACAATCTTTCCTGTAATTACTATGAGAGATTCATAATTATATTCAAAGGATGTTGTTCAGTCATAGATTTAACACAGAGTGTGTGGTGAGGGGCTATGCTCTTCAATTTTATTTTCAGCACAACACTTTGAAACACACAAGACTCAAACTAACAGTTGTTGCTGACGTTATTTTTTTGTGCTCTAGGAGATTTAATCAGTTCATCAATTAATCTGTAACAGTGAAAAACAACAACAAAGGCTTTTCCCAGTCTTTACAACAATTTTCAGTGTTGTCTGCTTTGTTACATCATTGGAATGTGATTTGCCCAGACAGCTTTTTGTGGGGAATGCAGCCCCCCCACCCCCGACTGATCTTCTTGGAAGAGGAGGGGTTGTGCATGTGCATGTGCATATTAATCATGACAAAGTGTGCACATGTGGTGAAAGTGTGTTTTTATCCTGGGCTGTGCCGCAGCTGAAACATGTTCAGACACATTCCTCCACACTGGTTATCAAACAGTAACGGAGGCAAAGCATTTACACGGAGACTCTTCATGCACCTCAGGCAGATCATTAAGGCAAAAACAGGAAACTGTTTCAGTAATTTCTACAAATAATATCAGATTGAAGACTCACTGAGCTGCTGTAGTGTTTATCTGATCCATCATCACTTCAACCACTGAATGTTCTGTGTGCAGCTGGGAGTTGCGCGTCTTGCTCACAGTTCTTAAATACTATTCATCATTGTGGCTGTGTTAGCTTATGGACGGTTGGTAGCTAATGCTAGCTAAATGATTATTGATCTAACGCAACTGCATAAAAGTGCAGAAGTTGTTACTCCTTTTGTATTTTTGGCAGTTAGCAAACAGCTTCAGTTGCGTTACCTCTTCTGGGCTGGAGGGCCGACCCTGACTAACATGTAACCAGGAAAACAAAGACAGATAGAAATCTGATTTGTGATCTTTTCAACATGTTAAGAGTTAATCAAAGTGTCTCATCATCTCAACCTTGAATCCAGGTACAAAACACTGACAAATGTACACGGGGCCTAAGTGGCAAATGTTTTATATGCTAAAATCTGATGACATTCACGAAGACACCAACTTTCCGATGTGTGAATTAATTCAGTTAAAAATGTATTGTACTTCACACAGCATGCCATCTTTAAAGAATAAAAAACCTTATTGTTGCTGTAACAGTTGCTTATAATTAAATACAACCTCTGCCACTCGGGCAGAAGAAACCTGAACACAGTAGACAAGCTCTCATTTATGTCATTCTGAAGTGTAACTTAAAAATTCACTGCACAGAAACAGGAAACACAGAAAGAAGGATGTTGTGATGTAAGGGAAGTAAGACCAGTCACAAAATGCTAACTACCCCCCCTTCTCAAATACTGTGGCAGTACACTGTGGGAGGTGAGAGCAACCAGACGACACATGTTGTCATAATTTGCAGTAAACTCGTCTGAGCTGTGTGGCCTGTGGTTCAGGACACATCAAACCCAGCCTACTACCGTCGAGTGTGTTAATGGAGCATTCCAGGGATGTTACTCTGAACTGTACACTCAGAGACAAAAGAAAACGGCGTATTGAATGTAGCCTTTGCTGTACAACTACAGAAAGAGGGAATACATTCTTTTTTTAAAAAGACAAGATTTCTCAACTGAGTTGACGTCATAATCACTATAAACACTGTATATGTTCACACAATCAAACCACAAAGCAGAAAGTCAGCAGCTGAATGCGTCATCAGCTTGAGTCACCACCAGCACTAGGTCTAAGCATGTCTGAAGTTCTGTTAATGTTGATCTAAGCTCTAAAACAACTTCGCTGTTAGCTTTGCTTATGTAAGTGGAACTTTCCTAATTGCATACACTGCTGGAACAGTTTCAGTTTACAACGATACGCTACGTTTCTGTTACAAAGTGCTAGTCGAACAGGTAATAGACAAATGAAGAAGTGCTGTATCACGTCACTACACTGTTTTCCTCGTCATGGGCTCAGACAATCAAATTTGCCTGTGGCTGCAAAGTGCAGACAGTGAGGTGACATTGGACTTCACATTTCTGCAAAGTAAATTTTATCATTATTATTATTATTATTATTATAGATGAAGTCAGATTGCACGCAGTGCGTATACATGATGTTAGAAAAGGTCAAACTATTGTGTTAGTCTGACTGAAACCAGACTTTTAAAGTCCATGTTAACATGTTAGTACGACTGGAATTGTACTAAATCGGATTCCTCAAAGTCAGACAAGGTATTACGAGGCATTAATACCATATATAAAATGTAATGTACAGTCTAAAACTCATCCATGTTTTCACCATTTGCTGTGCTGCTTCTTAACTTGTTGGCTATGTGATGTAATAGGTCAATTGGATGAGAGTCCAGTAGCAATTAGCTGAAACGGTGCATATAGCCACCTACCGTAGTGGAGCCAGACATACTTTGATCAATAAATCGATTCTTGAAAATGAAAAGCTGTAGAAGGCCCATTCTTTCAGGAATGGATCTCAGAAGTGGGCTAGGTGGCAGATTTTGAGAGACTATACTACAGCCTAATGAATGAGGAAGATAAATATAATACTAAATTGGGTGTATTTCCACAGTTTCACTCTATACAGGAGAACCAGTGAGAAACATATATATTGCTTTGTTTCATAGGTACTGGACTTAATAAAGGGTATGTTTACATTTCTTTTGTATTACACTATTTGTAAACATAACGGGAAATCTTGGTTGTATATAGCTCCTGAAGAGACTTAAATGCAGTATGGTGGTTGTGGCAATGGTGCAGCAGAAAGATATATGTGGACACTATTAATACACTGCTCCTTAAAGGACAGCCAATGCACATTTAACAGTGGTACAGCTGGTATCCGGCTTATGTATACAGGGCTCCAGCTTGAGCAGCTCCCAGGTAATCAAAGAAAGCGTCCCAAATCCTGTAGAATGGCTTGCCCTTTAAGGCTGTGGAAAAGGCTTCAAAAGGGATGATGTTTGTCACGCTACACAACCACTAATTTAGGGTTGGAGCTTTTTCGGTGACCCACATGAGTAGAATACACAATAGTTTTGTGTTATGAAGATCGGCAGGTATCTCATCAGTCAGACCCAACGAGCAAGTCCTGGCGCCCAGATGTAAAGGGCACTTTAAGATCTTATCAAGCTGTTGAGCAATTGTGATCCAAACCTGCTGGACGTGGGGTCAGCTCCACAAACAATGAAACTGAGCCAACAGCATATTGACATTTAGTACAAAGATCATTCTGTGTCTGACCTCAGGAGTAATATACAGTCGATGTAAAATCTTAAATTGCCTCTCCCAGGCTGAACTGGATGCTAAGACATTGGTTGGCTGGCTACACAGGGCATCCCAGTCCTCTGGTTCTATTATAGCACCTAGTTCAGATTCCCATGCATATGTTGGACGTCACTGTTCACACCCAACTTCATGCTTCACGTCAGGTCACATGTCGTCTTTTTGGGAAAGAAGGAATGAGAAACTGGTTGAGAGAGGAAAATTACACCTCCCTTATAGATAGACAGAGTGCCGCCATTACCTTGCAGTAAATGTGCCACCTTTTCTATCTAAAAGGGGCTAGTAATTCCTCCTTCCAAATACCACCATACACCGTGAAACCGTAGGAATTTTGAAAAATACTGTGATATACATTTTTGGTCATACCGCCCAGCTCTAGTTCGCCATAGCATCTTCAGAGTCGGAGATGCATTGCTCAGCTTCTGTAAGCCGAGTATCAAATGCAGCAAGTTTGGACGAGCAAGCCTCTAGCGTCTTAAGGACGGGGTAAATCTTCTTGTCGAACGAGGCTTCCACACCTTTGAGCACCTCGGTAGTGATTCTTATTACCAGGCTGCCAGTCTCCACTTGACCCAGAAGTGGCAGCGGTGCGTGGTCCGCCATACTAGCTCGGCTAGTTTGGGGCGATCGAAAGTCTTTGAATTTGGCGGATTTAGTCGTTTGGGTGATCTTCCTCTGGGTGTTTGGCATTCTTAGATTAGCTCCAGGTGTCCTGCTTTCGCCCAGTGTTTTTAATATGTCTGTCTGAAGTTGCATCGAAAAACTGTATCGAGCTGCGCGAGCCGAGGTGGTGAGCTGTTACTCTGACATTTGCGTCACGTGAACCCGATATCCCCAAAATGACATTTTACAGATGATACAAACAACATACAATATTTTCATAAGTGAGCTTCAGAAAAGGGTTAGACTGATTATCAGGGCTGGTATTCAGCCTTTTTCTAATAATCTATATCTGTGTTTCTTTTCTCACATCAATTTCGTCAACACTGAATAATCTCATTCTGCAAAGTAACTAGTAAATACAGTAATCACAAATATAGTGGAGTGCAAGTATACAGTTGAGGAAAATGGATATACTCAAATTAGTACTTATGTGCAGTACGTGAGTAAATTTTCTACCTACAATTTCTACAAGAAATTCTAGAAGCCCAGCCCTAACAACGGGGCTGTGGTTTTTTTAAGTGGTGTCAGTGTACACTGTGTAAACACAGCCTCAGTCCCCATCAAAACTCAACATACTGAGCTATAAACTCAATGGTGTCGGTTTGTTTTAGACAAATGCTGAGTAAATCCAGTTCAGCGAGTTTGCACGATGACAAACACAGCAACCAGATCACTGTTGCTTGTTTCAACTTGAACCAAATATGCAGATCACCAGCCACATGACATAAGAAGAACACAACAACTTGACTCAGCCACTCCACAAACAGCTTCATGCACACTTTAAGAATGAGTGATTATTTTGTCATGACAAACCTCTCAAAGATCACAAAATATTCAACCAGCTCTGAGCAGTTGACAGTCCAGCACATAGTGAACAAGGCTTCATACCAAGAGCTGACCTCATCTCCTCATTCTGCCAAAATCAAACAGCCTCACGCGCGAATACAAACAGAATTCACCACCCAGACATCCCCGGCACAACAGGGTGCTCACGCATTGTCAGCGTTATTGAAACGTTCACACACTGTGTGGGAGTATTAATCTGCAACTTACTGTGTAATAAAAGGCATGTCTGATATCAGGTATTGGTACAGTCCACTGTCAAACTTTAGTTTTCATTCTTTGCTATGTCTTCTTTGGTATGTTGAATGTAAAAATAGTGCTAACTATGAGTACAAAAGATACTTGAACAGAAGGGTAAGTCGGGTAAAGAACCACACACTGTTCTGGCTGATTAACAATGTTACATCACATTTGTCAGCAGCCATTCAGGGGGGGGGTGAATACGTAAGCTGCTGGCTGCTCTCGCAATCAGTCCAATCAACAGGTCATGGAAAACAGACCGCATCTGACTAATGCATTAATGCGTCAAACATTGAGTTTATAGGACGACTCAAAGGGTTGGCTCAAAACAACATTATACTCAAAACAATGGTTGCTGAGCAGAGATCAGCCAAGTAAACCATTTACTTTTATACTACTCAAAATACCCACACTGACCAGATCTTAAAACTGAATATTTTTAGATTTATTGTGTTAATGTGTTTCCTTATGGCAAAAAATATTGGTGAGTGCGAAACTGGAATCTCACAAACAACACCAACCAGGAAGACTGCCTACAGAACAGCCTGTGGGCAAAGGCTGCTCTTAAACATCAGGAAGTAAAACCATTTCAAACACTTCCTCTCATCTTTCATGGGGAACTGAAGGTAGATCAGAGCATTGCAAGACAATGTTTTACAGAGTAAACTAAATGTGCTGAGCCCGGGCAACAACACATAAGTTATGCTTTACATGTTTACTGACCATTTTCAAATGTATCCAGTGGAATTGTAGGGCACAGGATGAGAGGCACAACAATCTGACAAAATGACGGATACGAAATGAGTACATCTCGCGTTGACAACATCATCTACAAAGTGAACTGATCACGAGATGAGTTATGTCAATTGGTGGGGCTTTGAGCCTGTGGGACAATGATTTGTAAATGTTAGACGCCATCATCAAATAAAAAAATTCAAATGTAGGAAGATTTGCAAAGCCTGTGCTACATCACTTCATTGTGTGATCAGTACATTTCAAGACTAGAATAAATTATCATAACAAAGAAGAATTAATGGAAACCAATGAATGCCTGAAAAGCATACAAGAAAAGGCTTTAATTATTTCTCCCTCAGCAGGGTTGTGATGTTTTGACTATTACACTAATAATAATAACAATAATAAGAATAATAATAATAATGCTTGTCCTTACCCACTTAATCATTATATACACATAACTGATGATAATTTATCAAAAATATCTGTTTCAATATTTGGTTAGCGTATTAATAATCATCCCTGCAATATAAGATTTGATTTTGTCGCCCAGTCGTAGCATTTATAAAGCTTCATAGGAGAAGTCGTTGTTGATAGTTATAGTGTGTCGCATATTGCGTAATCATTTTAAGACCATATGGCCCAACCCTCATCCGCACTGTTTATACCGTTTCATACTTAAATCATACTGCGAGTGAGTCTTACCAGGCAGGTTATTTTTCCTCTTTGGGTTGATTAAATGCCTGTGATGAAGTGATCAGCCCACAGCCAGTACAAACCCTTCATGAATTAACAAGGTCTCCTCTCTATTGTTGTTCTGATGATGAAGTCTTAAGATTAGAAATGTGATCAGCTGTTCTCAACCACTGTTGTCAAGAGATGTGGGCCTCCAACATGGCCACCAGAGGATGTATTACAATGTAGGTGACAGAAGTCAATGTCAGGAAAATGTGCCTGGTGTTTAATACACTCAGCAAATATTTAGACTGCTCAATAAGTTTTGCATACTTACGTTTTCCTTTATCCACATTATCCCTTGTTTGAACCTTAGATGCTCAGAGGTCAGTAATGATGTACTTCCTACTATCTCTATGAACTTCACACTTCCAACCACAAATGAAAACTCTGCTTGATTAGTGAATCATCTTGAATCAACACGTCTCCTCTACACTGCATGTGTGTGTGTGCGCACCTGTGTGTAATGTGAGTGGAAAAAAGAATTTCCCAATTTGGGATTAAAATAGTATATAAAATTAAAAAAATTAATGTGCACGTCTTCAAACTTTACTTTCCATGAGAGCCAATACGTCCAATTAATTATTACAAAAACTACCCAATCAATAGGCCACAGCCCTTGGTGCTATACAAATGAAAGCAATATATGACTGCGTCTCTTCAGACATCCAGGACATCGCAGGATTTATGAGCTATTTTCATGCCAAAGACACTTCAGCTGATACTCAATAGGCCAGGAAGCCTTGTTTGAACAAATGTAGTCTCAAGAACCCAAACTAATGCAACAGCTATAAATGTAACAATGTGGTGGGTTTCAGAAGAAATTCAAGTTGATGTACAAAGTGTATAAACCTCTCAACGGTCCTTTTAAAGAAGCAGTGACGAAGCTGGCCTTCTGGTTAATCTCTTAATAGGAACAGAGGAGGAAACTGACCGGGCCTGCTGTATTTAGAGGAGGCTATTCAGCAGCAGACAATAAGTTACATGTCATTTACCATCACAGGGAATTAACATTTAAGTCTGTGGCCTGTTCAACTATATTGCTACCGAAATTACGATACTGCTGTTAGGAGCGTAAAGGCAGACAGTAAACTTATATTAGCTAGGTTAGCCAGTTGGTGATAAGGGGTTTAGCTTCACTCCAGGCGTCCGTCTCCATTATTGTGGTCAACACGGTTCGTTTCAAAATTCATTTTACATTATGACAGGCCAAATGTTCCCCGGGTCGCGTAGCTATATTGGACAAATGCTGTTACATAGTTTACTACCCATTTTTACGAGCTAACAGACGTTTTGCTACTAGCTTCTTTGCTACACAGACTAGCTTCGGAGCTAATGTTGCTAACACGAAACACTGAACAGCTGATGGACGATCAGCTCGAAATGGAAACCCCAGACAGACAACCTACTGGCAAACTCTCACAGCTCCATGTACCAGGTGAAGGTAAATGGAAACGAATGGAAACAAGACGGTGGGTTATTTTTTATCATTTAACTTACCCAGATAGATGTCTCCAAATGATCCACTGCCAATTTTCCTGCCCAGTCTATATCGGTTTCCCACTCTCAACTCCATGATCGATCTGTGGTCGGCTAGCAAGCAGGCTCGCTAGCTCCAAAATATCCAAAAATGTTCAGGTTTAAGCCTAAAATCTGTTTAAAAGCAGAACAGGCTTATTGTCCGGCGCATTAAAGCCTCTTCGAGCGATGAATTGTGTCTTCTGTACGTCGTCTCTGGATGAAGTCAGCTCTCACAATCTTTCACCACTTGATTTAAAATACTAATAACCTCATACTGCGCCAATACGCGGCTCGTTAGAAAGCTTGAAGGGTGTACTTTATGCTCTCGCTGTTTTTGAGAAGGATGCGTTTATATTCTCCACGGATGAAGATGGATTTTAAGGAGGTTATGATCAGAGCTCAGCTCTTCTTCCTCTCGCTGTCTCGGCTCTGTTGGGATCCCGTTCAGTGATCGGCTCAATGTGTCTGACATCACTTCCCTGCTGGCTGATGACGGAGGACACTGACAGAGAGCTTTTCAGTAGAGAGCTGCAAACACATGCGATTAGCGGTAACAGAGACGCTGCAAGCAAACCAGTAACACGCCTGGGTTCCGTTTGTGAAAAAGAAACAACCGAACCTGAAAAAAGCTGGTGATAGGAGCGAGGATAAGCCTTCATATCAGAGATGCCATTATGGAAGCCCGTAGGGGACTTTATTAAAAACCATAATGTTGAAACTTACAAATGAAAAATGTAATTCCACAATAGCATTGTACTTTTCCACATACTTGTATATAAAAGCCCATGGAGGACTTTATTAAAGTTATAATGTACACACTTATAATGTGTGTGAGCGTTTTTTGAGTAAAAATGGAAATCTAATAATCCAATTAGCATTTTCACATACTCATGGGCTTCCATTGTAGGCAAGTGGCCCCTTGATTGAATGAATCATTCCTGTATTCAACAGCCTCCCACCCCCTACCCCTATTGATAGGCATGATGGCATCAGTAAACTCATGTTTGTTTATTTTCCCTTCTCTCCATAAATCATATTAATTTAACATAGATTCACTTCATATTTTTCCCCTGGTCACCCATGCCCACCCTTCAGTGCCCCGCAGTTTGACAACTACTGCACTGAGAGAAGATATACAAATTTGGGTGGAGAGCAACACTGAATCTTTTATTTCAGACCCAGGCATGTCCATATTTTTATGTAGTTTTGGAGGATAAATTCAAACTCAGAATTTTCACATGTACAATATTAATGAGGCAATAATACAAACTCAGAAATATGTTTTCCCGCAAGCTGTTCTGAGAGGAAAATAAGGACCCAGAACACTGCTTGAAGCTAGAAAGGTGGCAGGGTCCTCCACATGTAAACAAAATAAAACCGAATCAGAATCAGAATTCCTTTATTAGTTCCAATTTAACAATAAATAATAATAATAATAATAATAATGATAATAATAATAGCAAACAATAAACAATATCATAAAAAGGTAAGAAATAGAAATACACTCGTATGTACAAATATAAACAGTTCAATTATAAACAGTGTGGCAGGGTATTGTTATTAATGAATAATAAAAATGGGTACTACTCCATAGAAAATGGCTGATGCCACCACAGAGTCATAGAAAGCAGTATGAAATTGTGTTGATAAAGGTTCTCAGGCATCCAGGTCATGGTAAGTCCAAGTGCTGTACTGTAGGCTAACTGGAGATGTTTGTTTCTTTGAGATGTTTCCCCTCTCACCTAAGAGGCTTCGTCAGTTCTAACTAACTCTGTGTGGGAGTGTCCTTACAGAGTTGTTAAGGAGACATGTGAGCTCTTAGTTTCAGAGTCATTAGGGCCACTTGTGAGTTAGGGCCGTTGTTGTGCTCAAAGGGATGATTTTTCTTGGCTGTTGCCACTCGGCTACCAGTTCAGCTGTTTCTTGTGATTTCACTGCGCTCATTGTCAGATTAACCAGCTGCTTTCATCACCACCTCTTCAACTCCTTGCAGTCTTTTCCTTTAGTGACACTTCAAACCTGGTCAGTGCTTTAAAGTCTCTGATATAACCTCTCAAAAACAAAACTTTTTAAATTGTTTTAATTTCAAAAGATTTGGACCTGTTGTTTATATTGATTGGAAATCTTCAAATAACATTTGAAAAATGTTTTATATTTCCAGAGCACTTTTCCAGCTGAACTACCCTTAAACTTTCTTCAGAAAATTGCCTTTTCGTTTGATTTACTCTGGGCTGGCTGGGGTTTTAAGGGGCCATTCTTCACAGTCTGATATATGGGTGTTTATGTATTTATTTATTTTGTATTCAAGCCTTGCAGACTATTAAACCATAGCTTTATATGTATATGGTATTATTCGATATAGCCTACAACATTTAGGCCTAACAGGCTATATGCCTACACCTCCCCTCACTGGGTAATTTAAACCTTAAGAAAGCATTAAACACAACATTTCAAGCATACAGCACTACCCGCCATGTATGGAAGTATCATTTACGGCCGCCATCTTTGCCATCCTCTCTCAGAGCCCCATGTTATTGTCCCTGTATTTCCTGCAGGGGACTAATCTCGTCGAAGTAAAGGAGTCTGGTGTTGCACAATAACCAGAGATCGGTTCCTTTGTCCAACTGGCCTCTGAGCACCCTTTCATGGACAACTGACTACCTCCAGTTTGAATCGATTTAGCAACCGCAGTTATGTAATATGGTAAAAACTCTACTTCATCCACGACCGTTTCTTTGAAAGTGACACATGTACGCTAAGATGTATTTTTTATAGTTAAACTTATAATGACGTGCTGAATACATTTTGTGCTACTTTAAATGACCAGAAAAAAAATAAGAAAATTACGCTTTTATTGTGGAGGACCGGCGTCGGAAGTTGCTGTCATTGGCGCTGCAGCAGCCCTTTCTGTTTCCCCGTTCTTCGTACGGTTTGTTTCCTCAGTGGTTTCTCACTAAAATTAAATGAAATGGCATTGAATGCGGATGGAAACAAGAACCCTTTCCGAAGGAGGCGAGAGGGCGCAGAGGACAACGACAATGTCGACGTGAAGAGGGACAGAACGGAAGCCAGTCGGTACTAACGTCTTGCAAGTTGCTAGCTGCTCAAACCCCAGTTACAGCTAGTTGGTGAATTAACTTACTGTTACCTGAATGAATAGAAAGTTGCTAAATAAATAGGCTAAAGTTGTGTTGGTGATATATGATATTTGCTCATGGGTTGCTCGCGTTGTAATACGCTTTCAGTACTGCAGTTGTTTTTGACTGATAAATAGATTGTGATTTTAAAACTAAAAGAAAAAAACCCCAAAAAACAAGTCGGTGTTCAGCCACATTCATGAATCGCACCTTGTCACCTTGTTCTTTGACCAGGCTGGAGTCTTGTTTGGATCAACCACTGGGCACAGGCAGTATCCATGAAGTCATCAAATACGTGCCCACACCTCTACCAGGTCAGGGCATTTTATTACCTGGAAGGCAGTTTGAAACCACCTGAGCTGCAGTTTGTGTCTGGACATCACTCCACATGAATCTTTACGGAAGAGCATTAGGGCCACATGTGAATTTTTTTTGGAGTTCTGAGAATAAAGTCAGAATTCTGAGAATAAAGTCAGAATTCTGAGATTAAAGTCAGTATTTTTTTTTTTTTTAAAAAGTCAGAATTCTGACTTTTTTTTCTCAGAATTCTGACTTTAATCTCAGAATTCTGACTTTAAAGTCAGAACTCCAAAAAAAATTCACCGTGGCCCTAATC
>OMLP01046148.1:18334-31083 GCA_900302685.1 Spondyliosoma cantharus
AAAAAAAAAAAAAAAAAAAAAAAACATGGCTCAGAGCAGCGGAGCAATCCTTCATGTATGGATCTGGACTTTTGGGGAGAAGTTTATTGAAATAATCTGACGAGCTTTCAAAAAAAAAATCGTGCAAAAAAAAAAAAAACAGCAGCGTGGGTCCAGATGGCCCCAGAAAGAGAGAGAGAGCTGTGAGAAATCAGGCTCTTAGTCTAAAGGGATATTTCACTTATTTGTAGTGTAAATATAGAATGTCGAAAGCCTAAAAATGATCTTGTGATTAGCCCGTGTGTCTGTTTCATGGTGGAGGGGTGGCTGTGCGGCTCAGGGGCCTCGTTTATGAAAACAGACTCGGGATCAGTTTTGATCTCAAGTATGTCTCGAGCACGAATGATCTTATCTCTGAGCAAAGTCTGGACTTGATGTAAGTTATTTTCCTGCTGGTTGTGTCGGGGTATTACAGTTATTAAAGCCGGAACTTCACATGAGATTTATCTGCACGCTTGGTTTTGTTTGTCTATAATACTTCGATTCGGTTTCCTCTACCGTCGCCGTGATCTCGTCTTACAGATGGTTTGACTTTTTCCTCTTTTGGTCCATTGGTGTAGGGGGAAATCATGAGGCAGGTGCCACTAATTTAAGTTGATTTGACATTTATAGATCACAGGTGCATGAATAAGAAATGGGCCTGCTGAGGGAAGGTTTTTTTATGCTTAGCAACGTTGAAAATGATCTTAAATCTAAGAACAGCCTTTGGTAGCCTCTTGAAGCTGCTTAACAACCCCCCCATAGCCATATTCTTCATATTTGTTTACAAAGCATCTATAATTTTGTCATCCTGATCGTCTGAACTGTAATTTTACTCTTTTGTCGGTTGCATGTCGGCCCGTCCTGTAAGAGTGATCCCTCCTCTGCTGATCCTCCTGAGATTTCTTCAATGTGTTTCCTTATCTCAATCAACCGATGGAAGCAGCTGTTGTATGTTGTGCAGACGGTAACGCCCCTACAGAAAATTCGTGCCACGACTTTTGTACAAAAACAGTGACTTGACACGATCCCTTTCCGCTGCCCCACTTTGCTCCGGTGGTGGCGCGCAGTGTAACGTGGAATGAGGTTAACCAATCGCGGTTTGCAGGCATATCACCCTAACTTACTATGGTAAATACCACACGGATTATCAGTGCATGAGCAGACAGTCTGCACTTTATCAGATCAAGTGCATTCACCCAGCCACACACACACACACACACACTCACACATATACACGCACAGCCCTCCCTCCGGCTTGCTCAAATTCTAGAAACACCCCATGGTTGTTACACAACAGCAAAATCCTGCAGCTTTCCCCAGAATGCACCTCTCTCTTTGAAGTGAGGAGTGATGGGCTCATGGCATCCCGGGAAGAACCCCCTGCTGTAAGAACCATGTTATCTGTCTGTCAGGTTTTTTTTCTCTATCAGTTCAACTATATATCTCTACAGTATCTATCCCGAAACACCTCCCTCCGTCATTTTATATCTGTTAGCGGGAACAGACGTCTGCAAGCGGAAAACAAATGTCTGGAGGTCGGGGTTTAGCTTTTACGTTATTATCTTGTATTTATTCTCAAACGGATCCCAGAACTTCTAAACATTCACTGAAATGTTCCACACAACACGTCACTTAACGGTATAGAAAGAAACCAACCGTTTGCAAAGTTACTTCATCTTTTTTTTGGCTTGTATTCACATCGCCGGCTATTTATAAAATATTCCGAGTCATAAATCTCTGTCCGTGTGATGCAGCGGTTGTATTACAGTGCAGTGTACACAGTTTAAAGAGCCATACATCAAATTCTGCTCCGAGACAAAACCAGTAAACAAGCTATTAGACATAATGAAGTATTATTTATGGTAGGTCTAATTCTGGGGGGAAAAAAAAGAAAGAAAAAATGCCAACTTAATGACCTCAGATATTAATGGGATGGAAACGCTTTGAATGACAATTTTAATCCATCAGCCAAACCCCAGAAGTGCAACATCGTAAACAGAAATAGTTTTGAGCAGTTTGAGATGAAAGCGGGTTCGAAAACGAGCTCGGGACTCTCAGTTTTAAGAGTAAGAGCAAAAGATTTGGATTCAGCAGCTTCGAGTCACATTGAGAAGCCGAGCGCATGTTGTTTCTGCAGGCGGTCATACGGACCTCACCTGAGAATAATGTAATGGATTATTGTAGTTATTTTCAAGCCAATAGTCAGTGAGTGTATTAATAAGCTGTTCTAACCAGTGTGCAGATTTAAAGTGTCATTATTCTGAACGCATCTTTCCTTAAAATAACACCTTCAAAATCATTTTGCTGGTGCACCTGCTTGCTGTAAAGTGAATGCCGCCTCTTTCATTCCCGCTCTGCACCTCAGACGCGTCTTGTTGCACCGTGTATCTTGAGTTGCTTGGCTGCACACACCACCAAACATGGCTGCTTTCACTGGTTATCCCTCCGACGTTCTCAACTCTGATTTATGGAGTTTCCCGATGGACAGACAGCTAACTGCTAACTGCTGGAAACTGAAGCTGCCGTGAGCTCAGTTAGCTCAGTTAGCTGTGCAGCTAGCAGACTCTGCCTATTAGGAGCTTTGAACTGCCCTCAGTAGGCGGTTTTTGAAGCCTGGATTGGGAAATACTGTCAAAAATCTGACAAGAGTAGCTAGCCGGCTTGCTCAAGCATATCTTGTGTTGATGCACTCGCTTGTTGTTCGTCTGTGTTAGCAAAGCTGCCGACTCGCTAGCTTTTGATCTCGAGAAATGTAATCGTAGCAAATGCACACGTACAGCTGTCCACATTAACCACAGCGGTGGAGTGAGGCGAAACTCTCCAGGCGGCAAATCGCAAAAAAACACAAGTTGTGCATAATGTTGTTTTGAGTGGAGTGATACGATCCAGCTCGTTTTCCTGCCGTCTGTTTGTTCTTGAGAGACGTATGTCAGGGACTAAAAGAATCTATTGTCTACCCGGGTCATAAACATGTGTTTGAGCGTAGGATAGATTTACTTTCTATCCACCCCCTAAATGTAAATCAGCTTTTTTTTTCCTCTCAGTGTTTTTACTCTCTTTGAATGTAATGTATCCAGGTGTAGAAAGTCAGAAATGCCCCGGAGGCTTTCATATATAATGATACCTTTTCTCCCTGTGTCTCCCGGTAGAGACCGTTAACCTCTTGTGGCTTCAGCTGAATGACATATAGCGATATATCAGCGCGTCGAGATTTACCGTGATGTGAACGCACTCGTGCTGTGCGATGGCTTTTCTCAGTTGCACTGCGGCAAGGCAGACACCGACACACTGTGAAAACTAACTTTAAGTGGCGTAAAGAAGCCAGACACAATGAATAAAAACACAATGCGTGGAGGCAGTGACCGATTCCCCGCTATCTCCATGCCATCCATGCGACATGCGGCTGGGTGGCCCATTACGTTCGGTAGATATAGGCTCTAATCGCATCATCTTTCAGTGTGATCCAGTTAGGAACAAGTGACTAAAGGCTCCTACATCTAATAAACAGCATGCATCCTGCATTGCCACTGGAAATGGGGCCTCAGATATGGACTGCAGACAAAAGCTGCCTTGTGTGTAGCAGGGGAGGAATGCTCAGCGAAGTCCATGCCTGCTCCCTGGACTTACTCTTATCTGATCGAAAGCACAGGGAGGCCCGTGCATTTATTCAGGCTTTCTCCTACAAGCCCGTTAAGCCCAAGGTCTGGCTCCCCTGCACAGCTGCAGCAGCAGGACTTGAGTTCAACATGTCGCCCAGGCAAATCCAGGGGTTCGGAGGCACTTTGCGGTGGTGGGTTTTTTTCTCGCCGCTCTATCCATCTCCGTGTCTCCGGACGAGGCATGTTCTTTGTTTGCGCTGCGAGTCATGTGTTTTTGGGTGTGAGGGAAATGTGGCTGATGTAAGAAAAACTGTGTAATGACACCCTTGTGGTTCACTGATCCTACCCAAGGTCCTCCATGTGTTGGCTATAAACATAGAGTCCCACCTCTACATGACCTCACTACGCTCACACGGCTCATCCCTTTACCACCTTAAATACATAAATAACGTGCACACGAGGAACATAAGGACAATGGATTATGCTCCGACAATGTCCCGATTCCAGCTCCGCGTGGGAGAAGGAGGTGGGTACGTCCAACACTCTGTCGTCTGCTAAAGCCTGCGTGTCTCCAGAAAAATCCTGTGCGGTGAATGCAGACCTCCCATAAAACAAGGCTTCCAGACAAGGGCGGCCACCTCGGCTCTACCTCCACACAAACTTCCCACAATGCATTAAAAAGGCCAATAAACAGGCGTGCTGGCAGGCAAAGAGTGGGGAATGTGCAGGGAGCAGAGAGAGGATGGTGATACGTGACGGGAGCAGACAGACACGGCCCGTAGATTTGTCAGACAATGTTGCTCCGTCTACTGTTGTCTTCGATAGCTGTATGTTTTTTAGGAAGCAGGCCAGAGGAAGCCCGAGAGGGAGATATTTGAGATGTTTATAAATAGGAAAGTTGGAGCCTGCACATCTGATAAGGGAAGGCCTCAAACAAAACACCAAACACAAGAACAATGGAGAGTAGGAGGGCTTTGGAAGGGATGGGGGCCCAGAGAGGGGAAGGCTGAAAGGCCCACAGTGTAGCGGCGCAGCGAAGAGAGGGAGGCACACAGCGCCATGCTGACAGCACCACTCTGAAAACAGCACAGCAAACGTGTTTTGCCATCATCTTTCGCCAGCTCGCAGATCAGCTGCTCCGCGGTGTTATGCAGACATAAAAGGAAAAACCAAGGTCGAAACTCCTCTTTGCGGTTTAATGCTTCAGGGGCAGTGACTGAAATCAGCTTTCGATTTCAGCTTCCTCCGACACAACAACTCCTCCGTGAACAAATGAACTTGTTCATTAAAGTGTTTTTCTATGATCCTCCAGATCCAGTGGACCTGCATCTGGACGGGGCTACACGCGCTACAAAACTATGACAAAATGTATGTTGTGTTTTCGTTGATGGGACGAGAATGGACTAAAATGTCAAACCATGAATGATTTTTTTCCACAATTTGCATCTAATCTCTTTGTCAAAATGCAGCCAATACATCCCTGTCATTCACTGACGTGTGCAGATAGGTGACGCGCTCCAAAAGCGACAAAAAAGAAGAGATCTGTGGACACAGTTCATTCGCAATTCATCAAAAAGAAAAGCAGAGTGCAGTAAAAAGAGACTTGCCCCGTGGCTACAGGTTAAGTGGGTAAAAACAAACAGCCAGGAGAGACAGCTGAAGTCGTTCCACCCTGCTGTGGACGTCACGGTGAGTTAGCTAACTACACTGCAGCTCCTCTCCAGGTCCTGTTAACTAAGCATATTTGCTAACGTTAAGTCAGTGTAACCGAGCAGTCGGCTGTGTCAACTTTTGGCCATCCGTGTGTGCTCGGCCTGGCTGGAGGCCGTTTTTTCAGTTTGCGGTAACAAAATAATGAGTGAATGAGAACGGCTTCCAGGCTAACGTTGGCTTACGTGTTAGCTAACTTCAGTCCGCTCGCTTCACAGCCCGATCAAAGTGTCTGGCGTTGTGAAAAACACAAAGCTGCTACTCATGCAGACGCGTATTAGTCGAATTGAACGAGTTTAAAGAGAGAAAACATTGAAGTTCACTAAAATGTTTGACTTTTCATTGACTCAAACTCAACTCAAACTATGACGGATACAAAAAAAAGCCCGTTCGTCTACAGATTCATACGAAATCTAAAACAGCTGCCAAAAGTAAGACTGTGTGACACTGAAAATGTGCAAACGTAACGTTTCTGTGGTTTGTAAAAACGTGCAATGCCAACATTTTATTTTGATGGGCTGATGTGTGGCCACGTTCAGTAAAAGCTGCCTTGTTTTACTTAAATCTGGAGGGTAGAAATGGCCGATCCTGACCTGTTATCCATCGTTCACAGGGCAATTAACAGAATATTCTATTTTTCTGCTACACTTACTCCATTTCTTCACCTCACCTCACTTTGAAAACAACCTTCTCGTGAAAACGTGGAAACTTTTAAAACATTTACAAGTTTATGGATTATCAGTTTTGGGTCCAGACGGTCTCACTCGTGGAGGGTACCGCTTCAGGTGCTTTGAAGGACGCCCATTGTCCTGCATGATGATCCAGAGTTACGACACTGCCTTCGTCTTTAATGTAGCATGTGACCCATTCAAACAAACTAATAAAACAGGATTACCCTGGGTCATTCTGTGTAAAGGGATGAGGGCCATGATTCCCTGAAGTTTCATCATGGGATCTGAAATGAATGGAACAAAGACCCTTCTGGGAAATGTTATGTCTGTTAAAAATCAAAAACTGATGAGGGCAGAATGCCAGGACGGTAATCGAAGTAAAACGGTCCTCAGCGTTACGGCTGCAGCTTGTTTATGACTGGACTCATATGCATCAGAAAGAACAGTTTTTACTGTTGATGGAGCCATCTGTCATCTGGTATTGTTTCCACAGTGACACGAGTTTTGTTTCGCCATAACAAACAGTTTGTCGCCACCCAATAGAGAACCGTGACAGGTTTGAATAATGGCAGTAGCCCGCGGCGTCAGTGCCCTTTTCCTCTCAGCTATGATGTTTTACTTCATCCAGACCTCCTTTATTGTGGCAGGAAGCGTGGTGTCAAAAGATCATTCCTGTGGCCAGGATGATGATTTAGTAGCACTATCTAACTATAACATGGAGGTTGCTGTTGTTTTTTTAATGTTTTCCATTGTTTTTATCGTCCTGTGAGTCACAGCAACATCGTGTACTCTGTGAAGAAGCCGATGATTAATCTCTCTGTAAGCAGTTAGGCAGAAACCCACCCGTTCTCTAATGAATGCACTGTTATTGTTGTTTTTCATATTTTCACATCGATTTATCTTCCTTACTCTATTTGCTCCATTTGCATATGCTACTACATATCTGCTTTTAAACCTCAAAGACCTAGAACACTGCCGGTGACTGATGTAGCTATTTTCTAACATGTTTAATTACTTTTGAACTGCTAATTCTATTCATATGCTTTTTAAAAATCATGCAAAATGGAGATATTCATCTTGTCAGTGGTATCACATGTGTGTTGTTTGGGCATTCAGGGGCTCCGTAGTGAAACGTGAACCATGCCATCATACTCCTGATGAGTTCGCTTCAATGGACACACGACCCCAGAGGTCAGTCTGCTACAGTGTCCTCTGTAATGATTTGATCATCGTTCTTTTTAATCTCTGACTTGTTTTTGGCACATCTACATGGTCAGTAAATTAAATATGGGATTACACCTATTTTTCACAGAAAATCACAGATGGTGATATAATAAATGGCTGTAAGTTGCATAGGAAAGGTCAGATATATCCAGCTTCCCGAGGTTCTGTCCGCGTTCACAATAAAACAAAACCCACCGAATTCTGTGTGCCGTTTTGTGAAAAGTATACTGAATTTGTTGATTTTCACAAAAAGCTAATGTAAAATTGGGACTTTGAATGAGCCAGACTGAAATCTAAGGTTCTCCAGAATCAAATGACAAATCAGATGATGAATACGTGAGAGTCAGGCTGCCCACGAACTGTTCCAGGGTTTTACAGCAGTACAGTGTTTAGAAAAGACTAAGTTAAAACATGAAATATGTTTTTTCACACTGAAAAAATCTGCACAAAAGTCCACTCAAGTCTGTTCTGTATCACGCAAGAGCCGGTGGTACAACCGCTGAGACATGATGTACACAACAGTTTTAATTCGAGTCTTTTCATATAATAAAGCCCTTCAGCTTTCCACTGTATAGAGAGATTTCTTGCAGCCATTCAACCAAATAATTTGCATCAGAGCGAGATCAAGGGGCTTTAGGCACGTGAACTTTCATATTCCCTGAGTTCTGCAGCGCTACACAGAATAACCCCAAAGGGGAGAAACGGCACCCTTTGAACTGTAGAGGAACATTAGTGCAGGAATGTGGATCATGAGTGTTTAAAGCTGGTTATATAAAAAAATATGCGGCCCACTTTATACGTGCTGAAGTGACTTGAGAGAGTTCGATGGGCTATTGTTGGAGAGGTGGTTCAAGGATATGAATTCAGATTCAAGTGTGAGTAAGAAAGAATAGTCTGGGGCAGAATAACTGCAGAGGTTGTTGCGAAGAACTCGATCCAGGGCATTATTCTCACACACCAGAGAGGATTGTGGATTATTTCACCTTAAAAGTTGCAAAAGTACTCTGGATGGTATAGTAACATAACAGATGATTGATTGATGGAGAGAAAAAGGTGTAATTCTAAGCCACTGTGATGTGCTCAGTTGAGTTTTTTTTTTAATGTATTTTCTGTGATACATCATGAAATCATGACTCTAGCTGTTACTGCATAATCACATCCAAAGCCGACATATATACCTTATGTGACTGAGAAACATGTGGTCCTATTCTGCGGCTTTATTCTCTACAAATGGCTGGTTGGAGTTAGATCCCCCGCTGGCTGCCATTTGGTACACCACAAGGGTGTAGCAAGATAAATCTCATAGAAAATGCGGTTGTGTTCGCCTGATCTGGCGGTGGAGCTACAGCATGAGCCATAACCACAACAAGAAGGTATAGAGCATTTTGATTACAAAACATATGGGCGTCACATGTCGTACGACAACGCAAAGATGTTGGCTTTTGGAAGTCCACGCGGGCTGATTAAAAAAAAAGAAGGAGACCGCTATTAAAAAGTGACGGCAGGTGTCAGAAACATTTTAGATGAGGCGGTCAAAGAAAAGAAAAAAAAAAAACCCTTTACTTTCTTGTATAATGTGGAATTGATGTATTTCATGTTCTCTAGCGGTGAAAACAGGTGTCTGGAAAATAATTTAAAGTTGACGGCGCAGCTGTTTTGAGCAAAAGTTCAGTTTTCGTGGACAGCGACTTATTTGTTAACATCCAATAACAAGGAAGTAGTTTGATGTTTGGGGAAATTATTCAAATTTCTGTCAAGAGTTACATGAGAAGATCGTCTCCACTTTCCATTTGTGTATGTAAATATGAGTCTAGACAGGAAACATGGGGAACATCTAGCCCTGCTCTGTCGAAAAGTGATAAAATCTATACCGCCAACTTTTAAGTTCACTGTTTCTAAGTCTTGTCGTCACAGCAGGGGACATACTGGAGACTCTCGCCTGCTCAAGAATTAGTGCGACACACTAGTCTAATCATTTGTGCAAAACACAAAAATGTAAATATGCCAATAAGCATATTTATCCAAATGCTGAACTATTCCCTTTAGTCAAATCTTCTGTAGGCTGTTGTTTGTACTTCAATATTTGACTTCTCTCAGCAGCAGGCGAACCTTATCAGTCGCCGTTTTATCTGATGATGGGACCAAAAGCCGCCTCATCAGGCCGATAGAGGCTCACGGGGGGTGAAGTAGAAAGAGAAAGGTGGGGGTGTTCTGCTCCATTACAAGCTGCAGCAGGAGGTACGTATATACACCGTGAAACTGTCCTGTGCCTTTAAAACCCGCTCGTCGTTTTTTTGAAAAAAGAGAGAGAGTTTCAAATGCTTCAAACACACAAATACACACAGGTCAGTGACCAGGAGATACTGGAAAGATCGATAACGTTGCATCAAATAGCACCGTCACCCGGATGTGTCCTCAACGGGAAGTGTCAATGTAGGTGAGTCACTCAGTCTGAATGGAGGTTGAACTGGGGACACCGTTTTGCGCCCGGTGGTTTCAGAGTGAGGCGAAGCAGAAACGCTCTGGTTCCCGGATAAAGAAAGAATTGATCAAGACTAGACGGTTTATCCTGACGGAGGGCACCTCCACTTCTGTGTTTTCTCATCTCTGCTCCAGTAAAACTCTAAAAGACCTTTGACGTCAGGCTTCCCCAGACACTCACTCAGATTCCTAAGTGTAACTAAATCACCCCAAAGGTCATGTGTATCTATCAACCTGGAGATATATGTCCTGTTTATTGCCCATAAAGGTCATTAGCATTTCCTCCCCTGCTGTCATCTGTTCCCTTGTACAAACATCCACACCAGTTAAATTCTCCACACTCAGGCGGCCTGGCCTGATCCAAAGCGAGAGGCTCAAACAGCCATGCGGCAGAGACAGACTCCATGTGCAGAGCGTCGAGGTCCGTGGGCCCTTTGTTTCTCCATTCAAAGAGTTCCTGACACTCGCTTGCTTCCTTTCTCTCTTCCAGCCGCTCCCCGCACAGTTCCCGTCAAGTCTTTGGTTCAGATATTCTAAAAATGATTTCAGAGGCAAACAGGCACGGACTTCCCCTCAGGCGTCACACATGCACAATAAAAAAGACACTATTGTCTTCAGAAATGTGTTTGTCGTCAAGAATCAAAAAGGATTCTCGTCAGGAAAATAAGAACAAGTGTTCATTTTGGAATATGGCATAATGTCAGCATGTTGTACCGTCTTTGTTCAGCTAGAATTGTTGAACACTGTTTGATATATGACATAAAACCTGATTCATGCGGTGCATTCGCGAGTTCCACCTACATTATTTGCAGCGACAGTGAGGAACTGAACTCCTAGAGAAGGTCGTCTGCGAAAATGAAGAAGTCGGCAGCTCACCAGCTCAAGCTGCTCACGATGTGATTGAAACACAAGGATTTAATAATGATGGAGATTTAGGACAAATTGATTTCATGGAGGTAGTCATGACTTTTACTTTCCAATTCTAGTTTCAAGTCTGTTTGTTGTTAGTAGACAAGCTGATCAGAGCACAGCCCAGAAAAACATGTCTGCCTTCTATTCAAGCTGGACTCATTCTGTGGAAAGGTTTTTTTTAAGATAACAAGCACGATTGTAGCTGCAGCTAATGGCCGAGTTCTTTGCATCCGAGTCAGGTGTCACCGCAGTATCTGTATCTTGAAGATGATGGATTTGCTGACAATCAACAACCCAAATTGATCTGCCCAGCTACAATGCTGTCCAGAAAGAAGGTCTTCCTGTCGCGGGTAGAATTGAAGATTTAATTCTGGCTTATCAGTTCCTGGAAGGCATTAGGAAAGTTCGAGCACGGCACTTTATCTGACAAAGTGAATGAAGAACGCTTCAAACGAGATAAATAAGCTCTGCACTTAAACGAGCACGCCTGCACACTGCAACTCCGACTGTGATTTAAGTTGATGGACTTCATTAAAAAGAAATGAGCACATCCTATGTGCGCTCCTCGTCTTTCCATTAATAGGCTCGCCTGCAATATACTGCGCGCTTTAACGTGATGAGAGGGGCTGAAAAACATCAGCTGACTGGAGGTTGGTTGTTGCGCTGGCTGGCGGCCAGGGGCTCTTCTTTATGGCTCACCTCCGTCTCCAGACTAAACAAGCCTATTTTTCAGATAGAAACAATATACAGCGTATAGCAGAGACAGTTTATCGTGGAATGTAAAAAAAAAAAAACGTATGCACAAAAAAGGAATACCGTACATGCACACACATGTATGGACACACACACACAGAGGCAGTCGCTGTAGTGGATGGTAGACCACAGGGTGTAGGCAGACAGCCAGTGAGTCAAAATGAGGCCCAAAGTAACCACTCTGAAATGAACGCTTTAGAGGACAGCCAAACCACAACATCAAACACACAGACACACGCAGAGAGTGAGAGGAAAGAGACACTGAATACAAACAGTTGTTAGCGATGTTGTGTGCGGACGAGGGCCTTCTAGAAAGAAGAAAAAAAAAAAAATAGCTCGGGAGGACAGTATTCTCGGCCGACCGCTCCACTTTCCAATTCATTGGGAAAGTCTTTGAGGAAAAGTGTCTCGAGAAAAAAGGAGAAAAACAATGCGGCCCGGGCCAAAAACAAAAAACTCTGGGTCAACAAAAAAATGAGGTCAGGCGGCTTTGAAGCAATGTTGCCGCTGGATTTTTGTTATCTGAGCTCCTATCTCAGTGTGAGGCTCGTGATAGAAAGTGGCTGAGAGAAGTAAAAGCAGGAGGTGATCACGATCTTGTAGTGCTCTGAATTAAGCCAATTAGGTTCTGATCTTAATTAATACCTTAAAAGCTGCATAGGCCGGGTTTGGTCAGATTGAGTCTTCCAAAAATCCCACAACTATATTTCCTTTTCTCATTCCACAACTGTGAGAACATTGTTTTCATCTACAAAAATGAAAAACGGCTTTAATATCTGTCTGTGATGACACAGCTTATTTGGATTACGCCGGTTTCCAGCACATGCAAAGCCTATGACAATCGTAGCGGGGTGTTTTATGTATTTCCCTGAGACGGTTTCTTAAAAAAAAAAAAAAAAAAAAAAAAAAAAAAAAAAAAAAAGAAAAGAAAAGAAAGAAAAATGCTGGTATGCCGAGACATTTCTTTCCACGAGACATTTATCATCTGACATTTTCCGGCAACTCTTTATCCAAAGGGACTGTTTTCTGTAAATAGAAACTGTCACCAGCTAACGGCGGGGACTTGAAATATGACCACAGTCACTGAAAGGACATAAACACAAGTTGGCAGCTTCACCTGCACAGAAGCAATTGTCTGTGCCGGCGGGGGTACCAGCTCATCTAGGAGCAGTTTCTCAGGCCCGGACAAGGATTTCTTTCTTTAATCGTTGCCAAGAATTACACCGACATATTCCTCAGCAAACATAGGCTTATATCTTTCCCCCAATAAAAATACTATTTGCTGATGAATGCTCCATGAATTAAATGTCTGTGAACACACCACAATAAAATGTTGGCTTTTCTACCATATCAACATTTCTACAATGTGTCATGTCAC